>JAPMUY010001940.1:0-180000 GCA_026901105.3 Galaxias olidus | reverse complement strand
TCGATCACTCCTCCTCGCAAGTCCATATCACAGGGAAGCAAGAAATATGTATTAAACTGGAAAAGGGAAAATATTATTTATTTATTTTTATTTTTTTTGCAGGGCTATGCAGCAAGGTTAGTTGAGATGGGGGGGGGGGGGGTGTAGGGGGTCGTGGGGCTGGGAAATTGGCATGCTCACAAATCTGGTTAGATTCTGCGCAGTTAATTAAGATAAAACGATTCAATTTTGGCAGGATGGAGCAGCGATTGGGCCAGTGCTGGGCTCGCACGTGGGGCGGGGCGGGGTTAGGGTGGCTGATTAGCAGCCCGCCAACGCATTCTACGACATTCTGATGCGAGAGACAATATTCCGCTTTTTCAATTACACACCCCAACAGCCCCCTAACTACCATAACCCAACTCATTTGCATGATTGAAATATAATTATGGTGCGCTGGAAACATAGTTCTGTTTTGTTTTGCCATCACAATTCTTCTCTTTCTCTTTCTGCCTTTCCGATTGTTTTTTTCTCTCCCCCGGTTAAGTTTTATGACATTTGCTGAAATCCATTTCTGACGATTCGCCCCGCAGTCAGGGTATAAATTAGAAGGCAAGAGTGGGCAAGGGAACTGGTGGGGCTGTTGAGATAAATATATCATAAGGTAGACAGAGTGTTAGGGAACACAAGAGAAAGAGTCTAAGGGGGAGAGAGAGAACCCGAGTCGGATCTGAATAGGCATTAGCAGCTGTCTCACAGTAGCATCTCACTATGCTCCTCCTCTCCTCTCTTTTGTCTCTTCTCCCGTTCACCTAGGATCAGTCCAGAAGTGAGTGCTAGGTCTGGTCCAGCATGTCGCTGTTTTTAATAGGAGAACAGGGCTTCTTGCACCCATTGAATGGTACACCTATTGAGTATAGGAGCAGGAAGACCAAATGGCACCCTGCGGGTGACCTTGTGGTGACATATGTTATGCAGCAGGACAGGCATTCGAGAAAGGTGATTGAGACTGGGACAGTGAAGACGTTTCAAAGATCCCATCTTCTCATATGTTTTCTTACTGCTTGGCCATTGAGAATTGACCATGTAAACTGTAAGCTCTACCATAACAGGTTGGGAGTTGCAACAGTAGCTTCCCACATGTTTAAAAAAACATTACTTTAACTTAGGAAATTGTGTTTCTTGCTCAAAGTCTTTCTTCCACCTCATTCAGTATAGGGTAATTTCCACCACATGCTCTATAACCCTGAAATCATCTTTGCATGGTTCACTAGACCTCTGGTAGCTTTCAGCAGGATCCGTGCCGTGCCCATGCTAACACCAGCCGTATCTAACAGGTGTGAAGGTGACCCGCTCTCACCTGGCACCCGATGCTATTTACACATCCTCTGTGTCTTAAATTACATACAGATGGGGCCACTGCTGCTCTGCCAGTCAAGTGCTTGTGTGTGAGTGTGTGTGTGGGTGTGTTTGTGTGTGGGTGTGCATTTGTCTGTTAGGAGCAGCCCAAATCGCCTGTCTATGTTTGTGTACCTGTGTGATTAGTAGAGTTTTCAGGCGTGATGAAAAACCGGTGTGCGTGTTTGGACAAACTCCCGTTAATCTTTAGACTCTTTAATCGCTGTGATGGACTTACTTCCCGCTGAATAGCAAAGTAATCATGCCTTTGGCATCCCACCATTCCAACTCCTTATCCTTCCTATTCATCAGTACTCTGCAACACTAGACGCACGACCTGCACTCAATAAAAGTGTTCAATTAATTTCCCTACAGCCAAGAATAGCTTTCTATATTTTCTCCTTGCTCTGGCTGCCGAGACAGAAAATCAGCACAATGAGATGTAGCAGGCATAAATTAGCCTTCAAGAAAAGAATAAAGAACATTTTCTTTATTGCACTGCAGTCCTCAGACAGTTGTGTGCATACGACACAGCTGGATCAAAGCAGAGGAAATTCCATTTATTTTCCTCATTGAGTCACTGTATGCAGGCCCACTTTTGGTTCATAAAGATGTGCGGTATAATTAGTCAAGAATTCATTGAATATTCAGTAGTCCATGCACTGCTTCTGATCACTAATAATTTTGGAATGAAAACAAATGAGAATATTGATAGTCGATCAGTCCAGGCCAACATACTCCCTTACAAGCCCCATAGGCCAATTCATCTTGCTATACTCAGGAAATTACGTACTAATGAAAGATGGTGTGCTCATTTAATGCTAGGGACATTGAGTGGGATTTCAACTGGGGCTGCACCAAAGCTAGCCTCTTCTCGATGCAGTCCGAGTGCCTTTATCGTAAGAACTTTCATGAGAAAATCAAGTTTTGTATAATTAAAAGCATGACCTTCTGTTTGTAATTTGCTCCCTCCCTCTACTAAGCTAGTGGATGGGGGAAAGGTCAAATGTGTGGGCAAATACTTTGGTTTTACAATAAACAATAAAACTGGTCTCGTATTCCTGGGCAAGCAAGTACGATGTGCAAAGTTCAAGGCTTTCCGCCTTCTTTATACGTGATGTCTTTGTTTAACTTGGTTTACAAAGTACAAATCTGCAGATGGAATAACTCAGAACTATCTTCAGGATGCTGAAAACCTTTGAAATTGTCCATCTGAAGGGGATTTTCAGGGACAAGCAATGGCACATATTCATATATTAGGATATTTCAAGTAGGTCTTTACATTTTAGGTCAGCATTTAATATTCTATGAATCATCCTATAACTTTGCCATTTCAATATATAAAGTTCTACGTGGTGTCAGGCTATGTGAAGGTGACTGCTTTCCTAAATGAGAAGAATTCAGTATACTAGGAATCCATGTCATGTTCACTTTAAGTTTCCCAACAAGGGTTTTTATTAATCTGTCAATCTCTGCGTGTTGTCTTGACAATTATGATCAACTCTGGGGAGGCTAGACGAGATGCTGTCATGGTAACGCGGCGTCATACGGACTCGGTCTCAGCGCCGTGCCACAAGCAGGGCTCACCAGGCAGCCGTAGCTGGAGAGTTAGCTGGGATTAAGATTTTTAGAGAGCTCTACAGTGTTTGTGCTTCGGGCTCTGATTCCCTGCTGAGTTAATGCAGCCCCTTCAGGGACCTACACCAACCCAGATTCAAAACACAAAGGATAGCAACGATAGGCCAATACAATGACATAATTTAACAAAGGAGTTGAGCAGAATATGTAGGAGGAGATTCAAGAAGCTGACCATCAACTGACCATTACAGTAACAGAACAAAATTACTTTGAGTGTCAACTCTAAACCAACTCTAAATTGGTTAATGTAGTAACTAGCCCTTGTACCTGGAATAATTGCGAAATGAATGTGGGTGCAGTAGCGGACCCTGGCATGGGCGACATTGGTGATTGCCTTGGGCGGCAAGACCTGGAGGGTGCACGGCCGGACACACACACACACACACACACACACACACACGCAAGCACACTTCTATTCCAACTAACGCACCTATCTACACAAAGCTCGTGTAGGGGATTATGCTGTGTGCAGAGCAGAACGGCTAGGCGCCCCTGTCCCTATCCTCCCGCGATAATGAAAAGGGCAAAGTCATCTGGTGCTTAATTTAGAAAGAAGAAAAAAAGAAGAAGAGAAAAGTGGAAAAGATCAAAGGTATTCATTGTCTATGATTACATTGTGAACATTGATTTTTTTTTTTTTTTTTTTAGAGAAGACTAGTCAGTCATAGACTTATGTAAGTCTTGCAGTATTGTCTTTTTGTAGGAAGTATTGTCTTTTTATATATTTTCACTCACGAAGTCACCTCATGAATATTTGGGAGCAGCCTCTGAACCCTGTGAAGAAAGGCCATCTACCTCTTCCCAGCACTCCTCTGTGACCATGAAGGCTCAAACGAAACCTAGTCACAGCTACACCCAATAATGATTGCATTCCCTCCGGTAGATTCACCAACTCGTTTCCTCGTACAACCCGACCACAACTGTCACCCACCCGCAGACGTCCACACAGACAACCCACCCCTCAGTCCTCATTCCAACAGCAGCACGGCTTGAGTTCCTCCCACAGCACGCCTCACACACCGGACACATAAATCCAGCTGCTTCAGCCAGACTAGACCAGTCTAGTGGTTCGATGGCTATCCTGTTTCAACTCGCCCATGGACACTATAATGCGCTCGGCTAGTTCGACCCGCCTAATTACAAGGCAGGCCCAATACAAGCCCATCCCGTGTTTAATAACCGAGGAGGACGTGGGTTTGGGGAAAGCGGCGGGAGGCCATTTTCCTAACTTTGATTAGAAGCCGGGGCCGGCCGAAGCGTGCCGCGTGCCGATGGTGGAAGCCTGGCCAGGAAATGTCAGGTCATCAGATTCCTTCACGCACGCTCGGAGGGTTCATCGGAGGGGGATAGCGAGAGGAGCGAGTCAGCTCTAAATGTAAATCCAACCTGATGAGCTCACCACAGGGTAAATTAATCTGATTTACATATGAAAGGGATTCGCTCTGATGCACCAACAGAATGAAAACAGCTAATTAGCCGAACAAAAGAAGGATATTTCCCAGCATGGAAAGGGGGAATGTGTGTGTGGGGGGGTCCTATCTACCTGAGAAACGGCAAAGTGCAGATTTAGTAAAAACAAATCGGTGTTTACCTATAAACACCATGTGAGACCTGATTACAAATGTATTAGCAGAAAAGAGAGGGCGTTAAACTGTCAAGATAAATTTAAAAAGGGCTCTGAGGGCATGACAGGTGTGTATGTGTGTGTCCATGTATATCTCTTTGTGTCTGTGTATGTGTACATGTTTGTGTGCGTGTGTGCGCGTGTGCGTGGGTGTTTGAACTAGAGAGAATGGCAAAATGCCTTTTATGTTCCCTGCCCATGAAGGACTCCAAAGGAAATCCCCAGAGATTCTTCTAAAGGATGTTTAATGTCTACCGTTTGTGTATCGCAGTAGCAGCCATCTCTCTCAGAAAATCCCACACGCTCCATCCATGCACAGAGGCAGGCTGTCTCGTCGGAGTTCAAACCTGTGAGTTCTGAGCGAGGATGGAGCCGGCACACTGTGAAACATTTAGCTCAGCCGCCTTTGGCAAACTACAGGAGGTGGGTATGTTTCCCGCCTGGCTATACGGATGGGACTTAATGCTTAACTGTTGGAAGGAGCAGGAGTGAAGGCCCACCTCCAGAGACCCTCAGCCGTGAATGGACCGCATCAGCCCCGGCCGTCTCCCTCATCAGTCACCTTAAGCTAAAGCGGCGTGCCTCCCTCCAGCTCCTCCGGCCGCGTACCGCCCTCCGTCCTCCGGCGCAGCTAAAGCATGGCGTTTATGGAGATGACATGCACTGGCAGACAGAGGCCCAATTATCCACAGCCCGACTCGTGCGCCCGCAGGACCATGGCCCACATAGAGCGCACACAGAGCCCCACACACAGGCTTACCCAGTCAACGGAGTCGCAGCGAAACAAAAGGGGATTTCACGGCTCCCTTTAAATCCGCCAGCTTTGGCCGTGTCTCGGCCTCGCCTCTATGCGATTCCCTTTACGAGACGATTGATCCTCCATTACAAACCACTGGGTCCTAATCTGGCCGTTGGCCGGGCCAAGGCAGCCCAGCTCTGCAGTGCTTAGAGGGGATACAGTTAAAAAGACAGCTTAATGGGATTCACCGGAGACCATCACTGACAGATTTGGATGAAACACTTGGTGAGGGCCCAAATAAGGATATGGTTGGATCAACAGAGGTGGTGTTCTTAGAGCACTCGGTTTGCTAGCAAATGTAGATCAATGTGCTTTCCAATGTTAAACTGCGATGGCTGACCACAAAGTGCAACAGAAACAAAACAATATAATGCATTGAGGAGTAAATCTCTAGAATGCACACCAGCTGAATAGCAGACTTGATCATCAGATTAGATAAATAATCCTAATCGGATCTGCACCTTGTGGATATAGATATAGAAATGGCTTTGGATATTGCCTAACTGAAATGCCCTTGAAATAAAAACACTCAGCATTCACCCACATTGAAAATAGCTCCAAAACCTAAAGCTGAAGACAGACTGCTCTCCTGCTGTCTGGTGGACTGTGGAAGGTTTAACCACACGTCCACGGGCCCTCGTCTCCTCTCCACAGCCACCGGGGAACAAAGAGGAGAGTCGACAGGAGCAGCTGGGAGGGGAGGTTGCAGGGGTCGGCACCCAGCGAGACAGGCGCCTTAGCCTCCCCTTACTTTGACTGGCGGCGGCGGCGGCGGCGGCGTCAACGCAGCTCGGGCTCGAGGAGGCGGAGGATTGCCTATTCCTATTCCATTTGGATCCACTCTGTAGCCCCACCACCAATGTGCCCTGGTTACCCCTCGTAATGAAACGAGTGAAGTGAATGGAGTGAAGTGAAAGGCAGGGTGGGGTGGGGAGGGGAGGGGGGGGGGGGTTTAATGGCACGGCGTGGCAAGGGGAAAGATTGGGTAGCAGTGGACGTTAGGTTTGTGTTCTCGTGAATGGCAGATCGAGGGGGGTGAGGGGGGTTAAGTGACAAGACGGGTGGAGAAAGGTCAGCAGGCTTTGCTGGTGACGGATGTTGCCTCGCTCTTTCTCTCACGCTGTCTCTCTCTCCTTGCATCTACTTAGGAAAATACTTTCAAATTTCACAAGTCGATGCCATATGCCAGGCACTTGTGAATAATATGCGTGCGTCTGACACAAAAAAAAACACTTACAAACACAATATAAAAAATCACTTTCTTAAGAACGATTTTTCTCATTCCCACATCAAATCTACTGCACTGCGGATTGCAATTTATTTTACAAAATAAGAACTACCGACAGGCCATAAGCACATAATGCTCACCAGATATTGACCAACAACTGTTCTCCAAAGACGTTGCCAAGATCAAGTTGAACAATCTATCCAATTTCTTCTATCCCTCATTCTGACAGCCAATATACTGGCAGCAGAAACCAGTAAATAGAACCAGTGCACCTATCTGTGAGCGCTGAGCAGAAGGTCTTCATAACTCCATAGGAATCAGTTGTATACGCCACAAATTTTGGTTGTCTGAGTTTTCTAGACTTTCAAGATTGCTTCTAGACTGTATCTTATGTTATATCAAGGACCATCTTATGTTCATTTCAATCACAAAGGGTTCAAAAAAAATCTGCAAACAAACAATTAACCTCACAGAAATTGAGTGGACAAACTCAAAATATCACAACAAAAGAATTAATGGATTCCAATGTATGTATATGGCAATTGCGTAATGCTTCAGTTGGTTGATGTGGTTATATTACACCTATAACTGTAGGTTATGGAGGAAATCCTATTTCTAATACAGTTTTTTTCAATGGTGGAGCTCTCAGCAATGTTTACTCCGTCTCCTGAGGCAGTGTTGCTGAAAATTGGTTAGGGAATTGCGTCTTGGTTTGGGAATCACATTTTTTAAGTGTGGGATAGTCTCCCTCAGGTTTCAATTTTGCCCTGTCTGTCAAGATAGAAATTAAAAATTCTCCTGTCGACATTTCTCCCTCCCCAAACTATATAAATAGCTTACTTCAGTTTTTGTTGTTGTGGTGCTGGAGTCAACTTTTCAAGTCGATAGTTTTTGTGAGTGTATCCATGTGTCCTCCACCTGCATTTGATGAAGCTGGGGGTGAGGAAATCAATCGATGAGAAATAGCTCCAAATTACCTGAGCCAGAGGCCCAGAGAACCGGCGAGAGAGTGTGGCGATCGCCATCGGACAGCGCAGAGCCCCGGCCGCACCACCTGACCCCCACTGACATGGACAATCATTTCATGCCAGTGTTGCCCATCAACTCCATCACACCTGTTATCAATCACAATTTCCCGTCTAGCCAAAATGAATAGACCAATAGAATCCCTATTAGAACAGGGGGACAAACATCATCATCATCACCGCCACCATCTTACAATCGTTATTCTTTTTTTTAAGTCATCTCTGTGCGCCAATGTACAAATACGCAACTTTGAGAAAAACTGAAAACTGTCTCGAATTTGGAAAAACACTTTAAATTTATTTTCTACTGTAGTCAGACCAAACCCAGTAGGGGATTGAAGCCCGAAGGACTAAAGACAACGTGGGTGGGGGAGGGGGGAGGGGGGGGGGGGTACCTCCTTTCCTGTCTGTAGGGACCAGGGCAGTCAACCGGGGAGAGAAGAGACTAATCTACCTGTCACTCTGGAAAGAAAGCTGAGGAAAAGAGACTCCCGTCTTCCTGCTTGGATTCTTGTTCTTTCTTTTTTTTGCTCCCCGACTTCAGATGTGCTGGATGTGAACTGGGTGCTCTGTTAGCTGTGCTAATATATCCAGACCTCCCAGAGTGTGTGATCCCACAGTTGGCTCTGAAGTTGTTTGCCCATGAAGATGGCTGTGTATATTCGTGTGTGTGTGCGTGCGTGCGTGCGTGCGTGCGTGCGGGTGTGCGTGTGTGCGTGTGTGCGTGTGTGTGTGTGTGTGTGTGTATGATTCCCAAAGCTCTGCACACTCCCCAAAAGTGCAGATGGAAGCCAGAGATGTTTCGACTTAATACCGACATTCATCTATTCCTATCCTTTCTACTCTGCCACTGATCTCATTTGTAAAGCACAACTCGGGAGAAAAGATTTGTTCAAATCATTTTCTTATGCGGATTTCCTGGCTTGTCTTTCTTGGAAAATAAGTGATATTGCCTTTCCAAGTACATTGTATTGTTTTGCTATGAAATTGGCCTATAAATGGAATTACATTTTTCGTATTTACCTAGCCTATGTCCACGTATAGGTCCAATTTGAAAGACGAATAAGCCTTTTGGTTAAATGTTGGCTGGAACGAATCCTTATGTGTTGGCACTCATGAAAACATGCTTGTCATGTTTGTTGCTCGTTGTTGTTGTTGTTGTCAAGGTTCTCAGCCGTAACAGCCGGATGCTGACAGATAGATATTATCGGAAAGGAGGGAAAACAACCCTCTTCACTCGAACCAGGTCACCAATGAGTGTGGTTGTGTCTCATTGTGTGTCTGTCTACCGTGGAGTGCGAAGTGTGTGTGTAAACGCACATGCAGTGTTAACGATGCCCTTTTTCAACTCCCACCCAGACTATCCTGTTCTCTATCGTACTAACGTAACTACTTTTTTACTTTTCCTGTTTTACTTTGAATGTTTACTGCTACTATTATCCCGTGTGCTTTTGTAGACTGCTTTAGTACAACATTGTAACACAGGGTCCTATTTAGGGAGTATAGAAAACCTAACTGTCCTATCCGATTGATTAGAGCAGAGGGATTGCCAGCTTAATATACTCAGCCTGCCTTAAAGATGCCATTCACTTTATGAGCGGTGTTCCAGCGTTACGATCCTTATAAACTACTCTGTGGGGCACTGGCGCAGCGGACAGCCACCGCCTGAATCCCACCACTGCACTCTCCCCCATGTTTCAACGAGCTTATTATACACCGCAGGTCTTTATAGTTAAGACAAAGAGCACTAATAAGATAGTTTGATGTCACTGCACTGCACATCAATACTTAAGGGCCCGGATCTGAGGCTCAGGGAGGAAGAAAGGAAGGAGTCACTGAGTGTGTGTGTGTGTGTGTGTGTGTGTGTGTGTGTGTGTGTGTGTGTGTGTGTGTGTGTGTGTGTGTGTGTGTGTGTGTGTGTGTGTGTGTGTGTGTGTGTGTGTGTGTGTGTGTGTGTGTGTGTTTGGTAGGATGGCATTGAAAGTTCTAGTCTAGAAAGAGAGACAAAGAGAGAGAGAGAGAGAGAGAGAGAGAGAGAGAGAGAGAGAGAGAGAGAGAGAGAGAAAGAGAGAATTGCTCAGCCATCTTACCCATCCTTTCCTAGTCACAACAGAGGGGCTGCACCTCCCAAATAACCCTTAAAGATTTTCTCACCCAAAGGCAGACACTGGTCCTTTCATTTAAATCAATTCCTCCAGTAAGCCATTTTCATTTCACCTCTATTTTCAATCCCATGGAGACTGTCTATTTGTTACATGTGGATGAATATTGACGAACAGGTGCCCAAAATACCTGACTGTACAGGTTAGGTCCATGTTGTCCATATAGGCCTCTATAACCAGCATAGCCATGTAGACGTGCGCACACAAATAAGCATGTGATCTTTTGTCTTTATACTTACCCTTTTTTGGCTCTACAAACAGACATCAGCACCCAGACACGCACATACAAGGCACACCCACTTCCTGACTGCAGGACAGACTTAAAATGCAATAAAACACATCCAAAATGTTCACTGATACTCGTAGCCAGATACAACCATGCCTCTACTTAATCAATTTGGTTTTGATAAATCAATAACCCATTACCTCTGATAAAATGTCACATTTTCTCTATCCCCTGAATCCCTTATTTCTTCTGTGCCTCCAGCATCAATTCTCCCCTTTCAGGCTCTCTCCTAGAACTTCCATTCACGCTATTAACGAAAGGCTGATAATACCAGGGTCAGTAAAATGTGAAAGATTGCTGTGATTATGGTCTTTGCAGCCTTGAAGGCTAATCAACCCAGCATCTTACATTCAATGTATCAATGTATTATCACCCTGAGCAATATCATATTGGTTATTCAGATATATTTTTCAGCTCTTACAGAAAACGAGCAAAATCATCACTGAAAATGTATCTGACTGTGACTGCGTAACTATTGTCATATCCCTCAAGAAGCGTCTCCACAATGACGGCTGACAAAATCTGGAGAGAAAAAAACATGTATTGAAATGGAAGAATTGAGTGATCTAAGAATCTTAGATTTGATTGGGGATTGTTAGTGTGTGATTAAAATGCATAGCTAAATTAATGGCATTTGTCCAAATGCAGGAACTTTACTTACCACATTCACAAAGGACGACCATGACTAGTTTTAACACCCAGATTTGATTGGGGATTGTTAGTGTGTGATTAAAATGCATAGCTAAATTAATGGCATTTGTCCAAATGCAGGAACTTTACTTACCACATTCACAAAGGACGACCATGACTAGTTTTAACACCCAGAAAAAGATCATCTTTCGTTCAGATGACCCGTTAGATCAACGCTCACAACAGCACTCCAGCAGATCCAGCCAGTATCTAGGCCCCCTAGGGTAAAACGTCAAGTTTACGCACAACTTTTCTCTTCTCAAGAAACAACTTTTCATTCATAAGATTGTTGCTTCTTCTCAAGCAAGATGTAGCTATAACCTAGAGTGAAGTCCAGAGGTTGATATCCATGGTAGAAAAACAAACAAAATATTGCTTGCAAATCGTCGTGGCCAGTTCCCTTCAAGATTATCAATGGATTTTCGTGCCTCTGGATAAAAATAAGAAGGCTTTAACATACACAACTTAAAACATTTCGTTGTGAATTCAGTAGAGACCAATTATTATAGTGCTAAAGCAGATTCTAAAACTAATAATTATGAGGCACATGGTGGCTGCCTCACTGACATCGCTTGGTTAGGTCCTCTTTCTTAAAGGTGAGTGTTAACGTTAAACGCAATGTGCAGCAACACATGTTTTGTAACTTTAAGCAACTACCTCAAACCATCTGAAAAAAAGTCCATCAACAAAAGATAATATGTTTAGGGAAATTGTCAAATCCGTTGCATCTTGGTCCATTCCTTTTACGCGATGGATTCGATTTACATCTTCATATCTGCAAATTAAACCAGAGAATTATAGATCTTCCTTTCGTCCAGGATTATTTAAAGCCGGAACGCAGTTCAGTACAACTTCAATTTTTTCCCACAGAAAGATATTTTGAATGTATGATTTTTTTGTATTCTAAAGATAAATCACCGCTAAAACAATTGACATAAAAAAATAGTCCAACTTTTCTATCGATAAAGAAGAGAACATCGCACATCCTCTCAAGTCTACTTGCTGTTCTTCTGCCATAGCAGATGTGTTGACTGCTAGTGTGATTGGAACGCTCGCGCAGAAACAGCGCAGTCCCCGCACGGGAATGGATTGGCAAATTAGGGGGTTGGGGGCGCAACGCACTGCATACTGACGAATCGCTTAACCAAAGTTTAAGGCAAGTTTAACTTAAAAATCGGTTATAATCACAATAAATTATTTCAACTAAATATAATCTGTAATATTATTTTGGCTGCTTTTTGTGCATATGAAATAACAAAACGTTATCCTTTTTATAAAAGTCATCCTTTTTTGGGGGGAATTTCTATAGCATGTCATGATTTTGCAGTCATGTCAATCTATCTATGCTATAGATAAAGACTATTCACTCATCGATAAGATTTCATTTATAATATATGAAGCAGAATATTTGCTCAGTTCAGTGCAACCTGTTGTATCAATTGCAAGGACGTAGGATCACGAGAATCAACAGCGCCCCCTTTAGGGAACATACCGGGAAAGGCACAGACTGGAGCATCAACTGTGAGCTTTTTGGTTACTCATAGCTTAATGTAGATTGTAATAAGAGTAAAAGCCAGTAAAAGCTTCTGCATATTTTAAAGCAAAGCTGGATATCATAAAGCCTATCAT
Organism: Galaxias olidus; assembly: GCA_026901105.3. Taxonomy (NCBI): domain Eukaryota; kingdom Metazoa; phylum Chordata; class Actinopteri; order Galaxiiformes; family Galaxiidae; genus Galaxias; species Galaxias olidus. Next base: position 167,542 of record JAPMUY010001940.1, on the reverse strand, counting down.
GTAAATGCAGTCACACAGTTACTAATAAAATAATCTGATAACAATGCAAAATGTATAGTATACTATAGATGAGACCGTGTAATGTTTGAATGTCAGTGTCAGTGTATATCAACCTCTATATGCATTTCAGTAAAATCTAACAGAGTAAGCATATCGTTTTCTCAAATAAAGAACCATGACTCCAAATACTTGTCAGCAGTTAAAATTGTCCCCTACCCCGGAGACGCTATAGAAAGCCATTGACGACCTCAAACTACAATCACAAACTCTTCATGTTTCTTAAGCCCCTAGTGGAGGAGGCGTAATGGGACCCATTGAGGAATGACACGCAGCCAGTGAAAGGCAGCCAGTGAAGAAGTCTTCGCAGCTGAAGCCACTCCACCAATGTGCTAAACACCAATTACAGGCTTCGACGAGGGCACAGGGAGGGTGCAAATTCTCTACTCCTTCCTACTCTTCACTCTTCGTCTCTACTTTTTTTCATGTCTTTTCTTAGCATCTGCCTGGACCAGGAGAAACTATGATGTTTCGAAAAAGTTCTGTTTACATGCACGGCTAATGGCTAGTTTAACAATCCAATAAAGCCAGATTCTGCAGATAGTCTGTCACAGGCAGATTATAGACTGGGCTGGTCCCTGTGGTTTTAGAGCCTGAAAATCTCATGCTGAAGGAAAATCCTCTCTACCTGTGGGCAGCTGGTCTTTGAATGGCCGCCGACATGGGTAAAGTATTGATGAGCCGCATTTCAACATCCTGCAATGCTGCTGTTTCCTCAGTGGTCAAGCTTAATGTGCTGCGGTTAGCCAATCTGTTTCAATTAGAGATTGAACCTGGATACCCATGTGTTCCACCCCATCCATACTAAATCTCCCCCCCCCTCTCTCTCTCTCTCTCTCTCTCTCTCTCTCTCTCTCTCTCTCTCTGTCTCTCTCTCTCTCTCTCTCTCACACACACACACACACACACACACACAGATAAAAGGGTGCAGGGGATGGGCTAAAGCATGGTGGTGTTTTAGATTGTAGTGTAGGGGCTTTGATAATCCATAATCTGACGGAAGTACTGATGAAATGCTACTAAAACAAGCAACCACACACAGGTAGACAAGGCATTCATAGACATAAGCACATACCAGACCCTTGCTGGTTTTATGGAGTTTTTGGTAGGGGTAAATTGTCTCAATTCCTGGTGATGGTGTGCTACAAGCACAGTCATATATAGAGAAAAAACACCTGGGAACAGACCTGCACTAACCAAGTACAGAATTGTACAAACTCAAATCCTGAACTCTATATCACTACACTCCTGTCAAAGACCTGCCACAGGTGTACATATACATACAAGTTACACACAAACTCTAAGCTACTAAACAGAGGTGCACCTGCATGCACACACATAACCAATGCACTGACATCTCAGGGCACCTTGTCCATTCGCATGGCTCCCTGTCAGTGTATGTCAGCTCAACTAATTAACATTTATCAGTCTCTGAGCGAGACCTTTCCCCTGGAGGGGAGAGTGATGTCTAACCTGCGATGCTCTTTAGCTGCCCGCTCATTGCTGCCATGGTCATTAACAACGGCAGGCAGCCAGGGTGAGGGCTCAGATCAAGGCTAAACTGTCATTGGCCCAGTCATTACACACTGTAAGACAACCGCTGCCTCCTCACTCAGCAAGGGCCAATTTGGCACTCTGGGTGTCATGCGGTGGTAAGGTTCGTGATCGTGAGAACATGGACACCGGGCGACAACCGCATTCGATGTGGAGGACTTCACCTGACGACTGCAGGCTGGGGAATTTTCTGTCAGCACGGTGGTATATGTGTGAGGGTGGATATTTGGACAAAATAACTATCTCATACTTTCTTAATGCGCTACCATGGACACTGTCAGTTGGGTCAACGCAATGCAAAAGGCTACAGAGCTCCTAAGTCCATTGGGTCTGGAATGCATTATGGTACTTGAACAAACCAGCCCTATTCTGAAAATAACTCAGTGGCATCTACCAGTACCATGCAGGCATACATTGTTTATATTATGACAAAATAAGATAGGCCTATTCTATTCATGGTTCTATTCTTCTATGTGCAATACCTTGCTTGAAGCATTAAAAATATATTTTTGTTTTCTCAGTCATAACATCCCTTCTTGGGGAGTCAACCAGAGCCAAAACGTAACACTTGCGACTCACCCACTTCCTACACAAAGATAACTTTATCAAACTCGGAGTTGTGTTTAAGACATCCATCTTCCACAAAGAAATGTCTATCATTAGTTCCCATCAACGTTGACGTTAATACCCGGAGACACACTGTTACCATGGCCCAGGAACCTGCTAATCAGAATCAGCTGGAGACGAAAAACAAAAACAAAGGCCACCTGTAGTTTCAGGGACAGTGTCCCTAATTTACCCATCACTGTGACTTTCGCCCACACCAAATAGACATAATTGAGAGCAGTGCAATTCATGTGCAAAAAAAACGTATGTTTTTCAATTTGTTAAGTGTCAGGAAAAAATTGCTTAACCTGGTGTTATAAACAAATTATAATGGTGGCTTCGTTTAGCGATTGATGGGCGTATTATTTGTCTAGATCGTCTGGCTTTGTCAAAAGAAAATTACAACATAGAAGATTAATTAGCAGATTAGCAATAAAAAGGTGTCTTTCCTGGGAAAATATAATTTCACCTTTGAATGTAGGAACAATTTTTTATGTCAGTGAAGGATGATTCCAGACTAATTCCATAGAGCCGAGCACGTCACCAGACAGACAACTATGATTGAAAGTGCTTGACTGAATCATTGCCACAAAGTAAACCCTACAGTCATTAAAATAAACACTGTCATTAGTGTTTTTATGACAGAGCAGATTACGAGCCATTTGTTGGCCTTCATTTGCATGGCTGGCACATCATACACACACTGGTCGTGTCGTTCAAACTGAGAGGGGTGGACAGCTACTCCTCAACTAAATTAATAACCCTAAAATTGGCCGTAATTGCCAGTCCTATCATGAGAATAGAACAATGCCTGTCACAAAGTAAAATGAAGTCAATTGAAAACAAATTAGTTTACCCCTCACAAGCACGCAGAGGAACAGCGAAATGGCCTGATCTAACGTGTCAAGGTTCATCGACGTCAACATCACACTTCAGTCACGACGGGATTCGGATATTGAGGCAGTGTGTAAGAGACTTTCCTTTGGGATTTTGATTATCCTACCAAGGGACATTTTCTGGAATTACAGATTCAAGCAAAACATTAAAACACAGATTGTTCAAAGCCCTATACATTTAGGTGCTCCATTGGGCTCAATCCATCCTTAGACCCCTGTGAGTTTTAATTATTTCAACCAAGGCAACACCTATTGTACCTAACATCCTGCAGACATCTCCTACCCTCAGTCCGGTAAGTAGATCTCAAAGGTGTTCTATCTCTAAGGCCTTGATGTCCTCTCCAGCTCCATCTCAGTCAAGGGGCTCTGGGACCCACTCAGAGAAACCCAGCCAAGCCCTGGTTACACAATGGTGTAACCTCCTGTCCTCTCTGAAAGCAGGCAGAAGCACACACAGAATCAGCCTTAAAATGGAAGACAGCAATTGAGAGGTGGGATGAGCATGGACCCCCCCCCCCACCCCACCCCCCACCCCCTCTCCCTCTCCCTCCCTCCCTCCCTCCCTCCGTCCCTCCCTCCCTCCCTCCCTCCCTGAGAGAAAGAACGAGCAAATAAACCATCTGTTGAATTACCCGGTGTCGGGTGACATGTTGATAGGAGGTCGGCCGGCCGCCACAACAGAGACATACCAAAGTGATAATCCTTACAGACCGGCCATCTACGACGTTCCCCAGTGTCAACCCACTTGGACCCTGGATCTGTCAGAGAGACATATGTAGGTGCTTAACCTCCGTTAACTCTGCTCTGAGCGGGAGCTGGGGTGGAGGAGGAGGAGAAGGAGGTGGGGGAGGCCGGGAGGGAAGGGGTGAGGGTTGCTAAACTGCAGGCCCAGCATGTTTGTAATGAGGGAAAGGGAGGAGGGAGGGGGGGGGGGATGGTGTGGTGCGCGGCTCTGCAGCAGTGCATTAAGAAAAGCAGTCTATCGCACATTAATTCCTGGTCTGTTTTACACAGGGTAATAAAGCCCACTGACTAATCAAATTGGCCAGGAGCACACAATACGTCAAGTAGCCACCCCGCCAGGCCAGGAGACGTGGAGAAAAAGGCAGCGTTTGGCTCAGAGCGCGGGAGCTCTCGGGCAGGTGGTGGAGTGGAAGGGAGAGGTTTGTTATTGCAGTAGTAGCCTTTATCTGAAATTGTGTGTGTGTGTGTGTGTGTGTGTGTGTGTGTGTGTGTGTGTGTGTGTGTGTGTGTGTGTGTGTGTGTGTGTGAGAGAGAGAGAGAGAGAGAGAGAGAGAGTGTGTGTGTGTGTGTGTGTGTGTGTGTGTCCTGCTTGAAAATATAAGCTCAGTGTAATTGAGTTTGAATGCGGGCATGCTTGGTCCACTCAACAGTTACCTCACATCTGTTCTGCATTAAGCGTATGCAGGGCTGTCAGGTATTCTACAGTGATATTGAGAATATGGCGAGCAACACAGTATGAAAACAGTGCATTCAATTATTTTTCTAAATTGTATCAGCCCCCTTGTTTGTGCTTCCTCCCCCTAATCCCTTTCTAGAACCAGCGGTATACAATTTACCCCCTACAGACGGCATAGGCTGTTGGTAAATAACATCGGTCGGTCCTGATAAAAAGACAACACTCCCTCTATCGCCCTATAAAACCACCATACAGCGCCTTCCTTATCGCCATGACAAACAAAACTGGTGGCCAAGGCAGGCTTTTGATGGACCAGCATGTGGATAACATTCACCGGCAAGACGATCTGCTCTTCTCCCGCTTTTTGACTTCGCAGCCATCGCCTGCCACCACTACTCTTGAGCAGCCCAAAACCCAGGGGGGACTCATCCGCTCCACCACCAAGATGCATGTTCTGGTGCTAAACTCCTCTGTGGAACTTAAAGATCAACAGTGAGTGGGGTTTTGAATGAGACGGACTCTAGACCGTGTATTGGATCACGTATTTGTACTATTTGTTTATTTTTTTAAAATGCATATTTGTTTAATTTTTCATTTTATGCGTTGTTTAACAGGGCACTGCTGCAAAAGAGACGTAGTCTCAGTCAGTTGACCCTGTATAAATAAAGAAATACTAATGGAAAAATAAATAACACTGAGTGTGGCTGAGTGTATCGTGTGATTCATTTGACCGTGTGGAGTGTACAGGTAATTAAGACTGTAATTCATTATGGGGTACATCCCCACACGATGAATGAGAATTACAGGCTCTCATGGGAGCGAAACGACAGAAGAGGCTCTTTGAGCCCGGGCCAAACACGGGTGGAAACATAATTAGGGGTCTTTTTTCGTTCAACCTTTCCGCGTACTCTCCGTCAGTTCCATTCTATTGTGTTAAATAGGAATATGTTTTCACCCCTGTGAAGTGCGTGGGTGTTCTGAAGAGCCAAACCTGAATAAATGACAATGTGTGCCAACAAGGATGTCGGTTAGATACACAAACATACATAGATACTGACATACATCGGTTTAATTGTTTATTTTTGCCACGATATCTATGTAGATGTTGTGAAGCATCTTTGGGTGTCAGAAAAGCGCTAAATAAATAAAATGATTGAATGAATTATTATTATTACATACACACACACACACACACACACACACACACACACACACACACACACACACACACACACACACACACACACACACACACACACACACACACACACACACACACATACTGTCCGGTAGATGGGCCATCCACTTGCTGTAGGTTGTTACAAAAACAAAGTGCTGAGAGAAGCCCATCCATTCTGAACAGGCTTTCACTGTCCATTAGTCCATTAGAAAAATAACTGTAAGTAATAGTTTGTTTTTCGAATCATTTCTCAAAGTGATGTAGGAAAAGCCAGCATTGCTGGGTGTCTCGTCATGTCTATTTTGTAGATCAAACTCAGTTAACATCGATAACTCAACCATAAATGTATTATGAGGAATGATATCTACAGTGTTTGCCTGTCATATAATTCAATCCATAAAATGTATGTCTATCATACTGGCTACCTATTCCAAAGTAAATGAGAACAACATAACCACTTTGACAATGAAAATGGCATTACCGCTGTCCCTATTTAACTGATGAGAGAGATGTTTTCAAAGTGTACTAATAACACGGGTGTCAGATAGGAGGAAGTAGTGAGACAGAGGCAATGAGAAAGAGTTTGACTGAATGAGAAACTATAAAAAGAAGAGACTATCCTAATGAGACAGACAGTTGCCGTCTGTTGTTTCACCAGCAGTGTTTTTACAGATATTATTTCTGTCATCAGCAATCAGTCTACAGGGTGGCCAAAGTCCCCAGCCATGAATGTTTAATGTCTCCCAAGCCTAGCTCAGTCTTTCTCTCTCTTTCACTTTTATACACACACCAGCTCACGCGCTAACACACACACAAAGCATGCCTATACCACCTGCTGAGTGCCATTCCGGGCATAGAGTTTGTACGTCTGAAAGTTCTGAATGCATAAGAAGGAAATTGGTTTAAAAGTTTAAGGATAGACCACTGGGATTTATAAGGTCATAACAGAGCTAAAACATTGTGTCTATCTTTCAATATATACAGTTCAGTGGAAATCAGTGCAACAATGCTGAAAAGTTGAATCAATACATTACATGAGTCCCCAAAAAGTATGGGTTAAGCATGCAAGCTTCAAGGAATGAGCTGATTTGTGACATTTAACCTATATGTTTTTCTCGTTTCTTCCCCTCTCTTTATTTAGCATCCTTTCTTTTGTCTTTCACTCCCTCCGACCCTTCTCCTCCCTCTCCCTCTGCTTCCCTCGCTGGCTGGGTCCTGACAGCTGGGCCGAAGCCACCCGGATCCATCATCCGTCTCGTCCCGGCCGCCGCCGCCGCGCCCGTCTGATCAATGATAGCGCTAATAATAACCGCCACCACACTGTCACCTTCGTCTCGGCGACCCGGGCAGCACAGCCGGGGGGCAGCTCTCTCCAGATTGCCTCTTCTGATTAGGAGCCCATTAGAGAAGCTGTTTACCTCCACCACCTCCACCACCTCCACCCCCCTCCACCATTCCACCCCTTTCTGCTCGACCTGCCTTTTGTTAGCCCATCAAAAGGCCCCGCGGTGGATGACCTTTCTCAAAGTGTGAAAAAAAAGGTAGCTGTTGTTTATGTACGGCTTTCAAGTGATGGAAACAAGGTTTGTTTGTTTTTTGTTTACACATCGTTTCCCTCCCCTGCTTGTGTTAATATGTGAAGTGTCTATATGCTCGTTTTGCACTTTTTTGCTAGGCCACATTACACATCGTTTTATCTCCATTTAGGTTGTAAAGAAGCTTCAACATGGACTAAAGAGCACGCTTCTAACTTATTCTCTCTTTTTTTCCAATATGAATTGTTAATCACAGCACCAGCGAGCCTCATCCCCAATCCTGCCCAGCACCCTCAAACTACCGTGCTCCCTTCATGACAAGAATGCCAAACCCTACTTGGCTGCTAAACGTACCCAACTTCCACAACAGATTGACCGATCCGTAAGGTGTTCTGCGGTTCAGATTGTAAGGGTCGAGATGGCAGAAGAAAGACTTGCTGGTCACTGTTATGTGATCAGCCCTCCCACTCTTACTCGCTTAATGAATTCAGACCCAGAGTCTCTTCTGGCCTGAGGGCTGTCTGAGTGCCCCAGCGTTGGGCAGAGACCCTCCGTAAATCACTGGTCCTGCCACCCCACCCTATTACAGAACTCACTTAAACCAATCATTAGAGAGAGAAGACGTACAGCCTTGTCTGTCCTTGCCCCTGCTCTTCGCCATTACTGCGCCTTGATCAATAACTTGTTCCAAATGAGCGTGGAGCAGAAAGAGAGGAACCAAGATCTTATTTTCTTTCAACATAACAGGATGTAACTAAGCCTCCAAGCTTTTTATCCCAAGGGTAAATGGAGGAATCATTTAGAGCGGGCTTTGACTCAGCTCCCGTAGCGCTCTGGGTTTTATATGGCTTTGGTGATAAGCAAAAATAATAGGGTTCATATGAACAATGAAAAGAAGTGCATGGGGGGGAAATGGGGACCGGTAAATCGGATAAGTCTGTTTTATAGGATACTGGCCATGCCATAATAATGTAATTTCATACATAGAAAGCAAGGTATTGGAGTAAATACAAATGATATATTATGATAATGTAAGCCCCTGCCACTCACATTACCAACTTAGCACCTTAAGTGTTTCCCTGTTTCAATGCCACTCTGCCCTTACAGAAATTACTAGAGTGAATCGCCATTCTGGCACTCTATTATCGGACGCTCCTCTCTCCAGGTAATTTCCCAGGCAGGCGAGTAATCCCGATAGACAGAATGGTAAGGGAAAAATGTTATATTTCCTTTTCACTCTTTAATTCATGAGTCCTTTCCCTTATCGGGCCACAGGAGTCCTGACCTGTTTAACTTTCTGCCGGCGCTCATTGTGTGTGGGTGTTCGTCCCCCCCGAATACTTTCCCTCTTTCCCTTCACTTGCAGAAAACAGGCCAAGGTCCCTCTGCCTAGCCATCCCCACAAGTGACTGATAAAACCTCACACATACTGGGCCAAGAGGATTGGGATAGGGTTATCGGAATTCACCTTTCATTCTAGAATTTCTTCCCATACTTGTTTGGGCATTAATTTCACTCCAGGTTTTTAGTTTTAGTTTACTCTGTACCCCCTGTATAAAGTGTTAAAGACCATGACAAATTTAAAAGCATGTAGAAGTATTCTGACTTTGAGATTCCCGCTCTAATTGAGTAAGGTACTCAAGCAATTGTAGTGTGGGTTTCTTCCTCCCACACTTACGTAAATGATCTGCGTTTAATGTAAAATATCAAATCATAAGTCAGTGTTTGATAACTAATCAAATCAAAGCTGGTTAATTGCACCGTGATTTAGAATAAATCAAATGAAAGCAGAGTAGTTAAAGAATAATTAAGAAGAAGATTGGATTGCGGATGGGCTTTTAGTTGAACCCATAACTCAGGCAATTGATCAGTGAAGATGTGTGTGTTGGAGACAGAGAGAGACTGACAGAGACAGAGAGGCAGGATGAGAGACATCAAGTAAGAGACAAGAGAGAAACAGAGCAAGAGAGAGAGCGAGAGAGCATGCGAGAGAGAGAGAGAGAGAGAGAGAAAGAGAGAAAAAGAGAGAGAGAGAGAGAGAGAGAGAGAGAGAGAGAGAGAGAGAGAGAGAGCGACAGAGTTTCCAAGGAAGGGTGCCAACAACTAAATGATAAATGATAGGTCAGAGGGATCGTCCCGTTTTGCTGTTATATGCACTTCTGTAATCAAAACTTGTCAACATGATTTTTTGACCTACGGACAAATCGATGCAGTAATCAATTGGAATCATCGTGATTCTGGGAGCCATAAAATTATGATCTCGCACTCTCATTATGGAGTAGTACAGGGCTTAAAGCTGCTCTATAGATGGAGGGGGAAAAGTACCACATTATGGTAATTTCATAAATATACCGGTATGTCCATTATGCTCAGCTAAAAACACTTCATATTATAAAACGTGCATCGTGTTTTAGCAAAATAATCATAGAAGTAAAATACGGAATCACAGACACGGTTAACAAACATAGTTTATATTTTATCTTGTCAGTCATTGTTGTGATTAACCATTGACACTGATTCAACAACCAAGAAACTACAGGGTAAAAAAAGAGGGATATAAAGGCGCTGACACTCACACTCATCAGGAGTGAGATCCGGGCTGGCCAATGATTTGGCATGGCTCCATGTTGCCACGGTCACTGGGAGGTCAAGGAGGCCACATCCATCAGGCCGGAACAGACGACTGGCTGCCGGAACAGACGATAGGCTGCTAAACGGCATGGCTCCTCCCCTTCCAGCCACTCAGGAGTGATGACGGCCTTGTCTCGGATAAGGGTCGATCCATAGCTTTGATTTGTGGCTGGCGGAGCAATTTCAATACCCGTCTTTGCCCTGATAGATGATGCCCCCGTTTGATAAAGGTCCAATTTGCCACAGGGCCAATAGGGATGGAATTGCAGCGGGCGCCTTTATTTTGTCCACTCCTCTATCCACAGAAAAACATAGTATTAGGGAAAAAAGGACCGTGAACAGTGCCAAATAAGAGTGAAAGGAGTTTAAATGGCAGAATGGCTCACATATCATCCAGACCAAGCTAGGTTTGTGTCCCTCCTAGGAATCTTCTGTTTTTGCAGAGGCTGTCAGGGTTCAGTGACTATGCTAGAATCTTTCTTTAGGAGGTTACATGGATTTGACCATTTTTCTTGGGTGTGACTCATTGAATAAAGTCAACATGAGCAAAACACATGTCTTTTCTTACACTCTTACAAATGTATGGATACTAAAACCAGGAGAAAAGGTTTAAAGTTTGTCCTAATACTAGTGTTACTCTCAAAGAAACAGTTGGCAAAGAGTTGGCTTTGTAAACTCAAGATCATACAAATTAATCTAGAAAACTCAACAAAACCAGGTAGATTCCGAGAGTCTGCCTCTGATACAATAAGAAATGAAGGTAAGGGGCATGGCATTTTTTTGGCCTCCAATATAATAATGGCACGGCAATACGCATTGAAGACACTAAGTAAGACCCAACCAAGCATTGTGATTTGCATTTATCTTTTAAAAAGGCAAAATATATTCCAAAATTTTTAGTGAGTGCACCACCTGTTTTCTCAGTACACTAGAACTGACAAGTATCTACAATGTAGTTCCACAACCAGGAGATTATCAGGGGGGACACTCTTTAGCTGCAGTTTCATTATTTACTAATGCCATGAGTGTTCAGGGCATTCTTCGTTTGCCCTCTAATTTCAGACCAAGAGGGATGGTTTGTAATGTGTAAGCATAATTAGCTTATCTGTTCATAGTCATAGGGGATAGCGTGCAACACATGGGTTGAGGGAGGACACCGTGGCTCGTCCGGTCTGTGCTCTCAAATCCCTCTCTAGGGAACACATCCTAATACACACTACGCTAAAAGCGGAAACCTAATCTACCCATGGAATTTCTAGCACACAATCAATGCACATGCAACGACCTTGTAACATTAATTAAAGGATGCTCTGATTAATTCATGATTCAATGCCGGAAAACAGACAACACTAATGATGACCTGTCACATTTCTAACTAAGACACTAACCACATCTGACTAACCTGTTAACACAAAATGGCACAGATTATTAAATGTCATATACATTACAGGCACAAACAAAATACACCACATTCTGACTTCAAATTGTTATTTGACATCAGATTTATTTAATTCCGTAAAAGACACACATCGAGTGTTTATTTCATTGGTTTATTTGAGCTTAGTAAAGAATTAGAGCTTTGGAAAGGTTCATGGGCTATGGTGACGGATTTTTAGGTAATTTGCTGTATTTTTAAGCCATCAATTGCTTTTTGAATATGTGCTATTTGTAATCATAGGTTATTCAAGAAAAAATCTTAAATCTGACGTAGAACATGATAATACAAGCACTTAACAAAAGGTTAATCTTTCCAAAAGCGTGCATTTTATTTTCAGGCTTAAATTGCAATTCATATTTTTTTTTTACAAATTAAAACCAGGAACCTTATTTAAGCATTGTGAATATATTAGGAGGATCTCCTTTTTTCGGATATTAGTTTTCAAATGAGGTGTTATCTGCTCCAAGCATCTTGTTCTTTCTTGATAAGCTGTGGCCTCCGAATGGCACCCTAGAGCTACTCATATAATTTTACATTAACCGACAGAGAAGGGCATGTTACTGGATGTCTTCAGAATTTTTACTTTTGTGTTGGTTTTTCATTTTCCCGCAATAAAATACATGATGTGATGAAGTTTTCCTTTCTATTTTCAGGGAAAGATATCTGATATTCAGCTTGGATCCTTTCAGTCCCTAAATAAGTCAGTTTTATTGATAGCATGGCGGGACGTCCATGTAATAATGCTGGGCCTTAAAGTGATAAAATTAGAATTATTAATCAGCCATTGATGAATCATTTTGACATGCTCACTAATTTCCCTGTGGTACAGGGGACTCCAAGGGTATTTGTGAGGGATGAGTGCACCTAAATCATACTGGATGTACGTAATCTGCAAAGTTGGCAGTCGCTATGGTGCTTACAGTAAGGGGAATGTAATACTGTCTTCATTAAAGGGCATGTTACTGTTAAAATTAAAACACAAATTCGCAGAGGAGACAACAGAGAAACCCTAGACCAACTACTTATGTTTGCACTTTCATGTTTAGATTATCTTTAATCCTTTCATAAAAGACATTTTGGTAATTGGTTAATGTTACGACCCCTCAGCTGTACGGCTAGTCTAGGGCGCTGAAGGACCGAACATATTCCAGAGTATGCTGTGCGGAATGAAATGTGGATACAAACACGATCCATTAACAATTAGTCCCTCTAAACACAGACAGAGCCACAGATAAAGGAATACTGTTAAAATAATTGAGGAACTATTAATTGAAAAACAACACTTGGAGTGTCAATTCTGTATCTATATAGACACCGAATAAGTGAATATTAGGAAGATTTCAATCCAATAAGTTAGTAACTTCAAGTATTATCCAATTGGTGATAAAACGACAACCTATCTGTACACAAACTTGACTGTTAAAGGAAAGTGTAAACCCTAATTTTATAGATAAACACCATTTTGTTCTTGCCATATTTCAACCCTTCCCACTGTTGGCAATATCTTTCGTCAAACAAGACACAACATTTTTGAACATGACTTCAAGAGCATACTCGCAATGATGTGGATAGAGCCTGGGTTAAAAAATCAATAAATCCTGAAACCAACCAATTAGGATTTTTAATCGAAAAGTTAACCTTTTATGTCAACACTGCCCTCTGCTGTTGAAACAGTACACCCATTGTCAACAAAAGGGTGATGCGGCCTTGTTTGTGACAGCAGCAGTCAAGTACATGAACAACACACACAGACACAAACAAAAGACAATAAAATCAATATTTAAAAAAATGTATTTGGAAAACGAAAACATTATGTCAAGTACTAAACAAATCTTCAAAGCAAGTTCCGGGTCTATTCATCCACCTAGTGGACGATAATTGATTTGTATATTTATTCCCCAAAAATTATAATTGTATCTTTACTTAAATATTATTAAGTTAATTGCAATATTTGTAGATGTATGTCCTGTGTATATTTTCATACTCATTAGTTCCAACTGATTTCTTTCCTCGGGTTGGTTTGTGTGTTTGTTTGAAATTGCACTTGTTAATTTGATATCACTAGTTTGAACTCATTTCATATACATGCCGTTGCCTTACTATGGCACATGTGACATGATTTCTCAAATAACTGGGCTTTTCCACAATATAAACCCGCTGGTAACATCTTAAAGCCTCAGCATACATAAAATTTGTCCCACAAACCTACCCCTAGAACCGGTTGTCGGAATTTTTAAATTGCTTGTGGTCTTGCACTTATGTTTAAGATGGAGCGCTACACCACACTCAGGGTAAAGATACCCTGCCACACCTGCATGAATTTCTGTATGGTTCTTTAGAAATCCCAGCTGGCCAGATCTTATACCACGAACGCTGAACGTGTAAACGGCCCCCTGGTGATTAAGCTAACCTTGTTGAAATAACCATATTTCTATATAATGATTTGCAAAAGTATTGTTTATTGATTGCCATATTAGTTATTGCAGTGACATAACCATAATATGATTATGAATATCATAATAATATATGAGAATATGATTGGCACCACCATGCGTGGTTGGTTGATAAGGACTGAATGAATGACGTTTTCACTCGATTCCTTCATCGCTATCACCTGTTTATTCTAAGCCAGGAACATGTTGTTGCCTGGGTATAAGTATTCTGTGAAAGTCCTTGGACAGGACTCTCATCTTAGGTAGTGGTTGGTATTGGAGGGTTCATTGACAAACAAGTTATATTTCATTTGTCAATGTTTGCTATGATTAATTCTGAAGACATTCTTACAACCTGCTTACATACTTAAAGAACTTGAAGACTCTGTTTTCTTCCACAACGTCTTCAGAGATTAGCTTCGATTTGGAAAGATTTGTGGTGCAAGAAAAAAACATATGCCGTCGAGATGATGGATGCTACTTTCACATCTCTCACATATTGCACAGAGTAGATGATTTGTTTTGGTTCTTTCATTGTGTATCAACACATCTCTTTTAAAAGTCAACCACATTGATGTTAGTGTTTCTAGTCTAGATGCAAAGCTTTTTGTTCAGAGTCCACTTTTAGTTTGAATGGCACACGAGCAAAAAGAGCAGCCTTTGGGGTCTCCAGAAGAAACAAAAAAGCCTCTTGACAATGGTATCAAAAGCTTTACTCACGACAAAGCATTTCCCTACTATAAGGTTCACAGTGCTACTGGTCTAGATTGCTTTAAGATAGGCTGTACGTCTGGAGTTTCTTGCTGCTCTTGATGTTCTTCATGGTATGAGACAGCCTTACAGTGTGGATGTTTTTGGGGGTTTGGAGACTGACACAGGCTTACAGTGTGGATTTTCCTGTTGGTCTGAGATAATCCTACAATTTAGATTATCATGTTCTTGGTTTATTCGGAGTGGACCATTCTGTGCGTGTGCTGGTTTGTTTGAGATTACTTTTGGGCACCCTTCCCTGAAATCACGGTCACTTATTGGGGGTCCTATCCTTTCTTGATATCATGCTGGAGGGAGAGCAAGAATTTCTTATTTTGCAAAAATAATCATTTTGTTTGAGGCTATCAACACAAGTTATTAAGTGATTTACACCAAAAATATAATCAAACTACTTAAACAGAAAATAAGTTTTATAAATTTATAAAACTCATAATAGTAAAAAAATTTAAGTGTAGTGTGAATTCCATTTAATAACTGTAGCAGTTATGTATATATTCCTACAGTGCAATACTCAGACCATTTTTTACCAACCAACTGCTCTGTTTCTTAGCCTCTAATACAGCGCATTCGATTCAGCCACAATCACGTGGGAAAGCTTCTCCTCAATGATTTCTATCAGGCTTCCCATGAATTATTTAAATTGTCTCCGCAAATCGGAATAAGTGAAGGGCCAATGAAACAGTCAGGCCAGTGCAAAAATAAAGTACACGGACAAGAATTAAATACGGATATTATAAACATGAAAGATTTGCTTCTGCCTCCCTATAGCCCATCGTAATGAATATTTTCCTGTTACCTCTGCCACTACACCAGTAAGACAGCAGTGTGGTTAATAAAACTTCTTGTGCAGATAGTAATTCTTCTTTGGGGACATATTCACCAAAGCAGTTACCTTTGCATGTGATAGTAAACATTACTATGTGTGCTCTGTAAGTCAATTCAAGTTTTGTTTAAACATTCGCCACATGTATCACACATAAAACGTTTTTCTCCCGTGTGGTTCAAAATGTAACGTTTTGGAGCATTTGCATGAATACATCTTTTTCCACATACTTCACAGGAAAACTGTGTGTCTTGAGTGTCTACCCATATGGTTCTGGAGCAATCGCGTCAATGACAACCAGGCCGCACTCATCACAGCAATGTTTATTGTCCCTGTTAGTTAGCTTATGAGTGAAAAAGGACGAGGAGCTGAAGAAAATGTGGGCACATACCTTGCAGCAATATCATCGGTCTCTGGAATGTTGAATCTAATGATCTGCTAAGCTGTGGCTGCAGTCAAATATCTGTTGGCAAAGGGAATAGCCACAACTCTTTCCCAAAGCTGAACATTATGGTCTTTCCAGTGTTTAAACAAAACATGGCCATAATAGGGTTGTGCTTTTTTGTTTTTGTCTTACATGTCTTTTGAAGGCAAACTCAGTGCCGGAATCTGAGTATTTAAAAAGCTTTTGCCCCGTGTGCAGTCTTGCATGTGCATCAAGGCCCTCTTTTTTCAAAACGTTCACACACTGCAAGTAAAGATAGGGTTTTGAATAAGTCAGAAACTGCAGATTTAAAAAGTGGGAAATATTCCACTTTGGGGAATATTTTGTCACAGGCTGGACACTTAAATACCCTTAACTTTCTCCTGGTTACTGGAGTGGCATCTGTGACTGACCTCTGACATAATTATCCCCTGCAGGTTCAAATCTTGCCTAAGTAGTGTATGTATGTATGTATATATATATACACACACAGTGCCTTGCAAAAGTATTCACCCCCCTTGGCATTTTTCATGTTTTGTTGCCTCACAACCTGGAATTAGAACAGATTGTTTGAAGGTTTGCATCATTTTATCCACAGAACATGCCTACAACTTTGAAGATGTGATTTTTTTTTTATTGTGAAGCAAACAAATGACAAAATAACAGAAAACCTCAGCGTGCATAACTATTCACCCCCCTAAAGTCAGTACTTTGTAGAGCCACCTTTTACGGCAATTACAGCTGCAAGTCGCTTTGGATAAGTCTCTATGAGCTTGCCACATCTTGCCACTGGGATTTTTGCTCATTCCTCAAGGCAAAACTGCTCCAGCTGTTTCATGTTGGATGGTTTCCGCTTGTGAACAGCAATCTTCAAGACTGACAACAGATTCTATATTGGATTGAGATCTGGGCTTTGACTAGGCCATTCCAACACATTTAAATGTTTCCCCTTAAACCACTCCAGTGTCGCTTTAGCAGTATGCTTCGGGTCATTGTCCTGCTGGAAGGTGAACCTCCGTCCCAGTCTCAAATCACAGGCAGACTGAAACAAGTTTTGCTCAAGAATATCCCTGTATTTAGCACCATCCATCTTTCCCTCGACTTGAATCAGTTTCCCAGTCCCTGCTGCTGAAAAACATCCCCACTGCACGATGCTGCCGCCACCATGTTTCACTGTGGAGATGGTGTTCTTGGGGTGATGGGATGTGTTGGGTTTGCGCCATACATAGAGTTTTCCTTGGTGGCTGAAAAGTTCAATTTTAGTCTCATCTGACCAGAGCACCTTCCTCCATACATTTGGGGAGTCGCCCACATGCCTTTTGGCAAACTCAAAATGTGCCATCTTATTTTTAACACTAGGTAATGGCTTTTTTCTGGCCACTCTTCCATAAAGCCCAGCTCTATGGAGTGTACGGCCTATTGTGGTCCCACGCGCAGATACACCAGTCTCTGCTGTGGAACTCTGCTCCTTCAGGGTTACCTTTGGTCTCTGTGCTGCCTCTCTGATTAATGCCCTCCTTGCCCGGTCTGTGAGTTTTGGTGTGCGGCCCTCTCTTGGCAGGTTTGTTGTGGTACCATGTTCTTTCCATTTGAAGATGATGGATTTGATGGTGCTCCGGGGGATCATCAAAGATTTGGATATTTTTTTATAACCCAACCCTGACTAGTACTTCTCAACAACTTTGTCCCTGACTTGTTTGGAGAGCTCCTTGGTCTTCATGGTGTGATGCCTCTTGCTTAGTGGTGTTGCAGCCTCTGGGACCTTTCAGAAAAGGTGTGTTTATACTGACAGATCATGTGACACTTAGATTACACACAGGTGGACTTCATTTCACGAATTATGTTACTTCTGAAGGTAATTGGTTGCACCAGAACTTTGAGGGGCTTCATAGCAAAGGGGGTGAATACATATGCACATGCCAATTTCCAGATTTTTCTTTTTAAAAATAATTTTTAATATATATTTTTTTCTCATTTCACTTCACCAATTTAGACTATTTTGTGCAGATCCATCACGTAAAATTCAGATAAAAAAAACATTTAAATTACAGGTTGTAATGTAACAAAATAAGTAACAAGCCAAGGGGGGTGAATACTTTTGCAAGGCACTGTATACATATTTATTTTTTATTATTATTATTTAAAAAGGGCCATCAATAATCCCAATTGAAATACAGGGGGGAAATGCAAAATGAGCAAAAATATACAGGAAACTGATAAATGAGTAATTATTATTGGCAGTAACAACTGAGAATGCGAATATTTAAAAAGGTATAGATTCGTCTAGAGCTCAAACATATATGTACTAGTAGTATACCTATTTTTCAACGAAGTAGGCTAATATCATATGAGTGTGATGATGTACTGTACCAGATCAAATCTAGTGGATCAGTTACTAAGCATATAAAGTCATAGCCACCTTCCCTTGTATGATAGGCCTATTCTTTATTCTTCCGCATTGATTCTTTAGACTCTGGCTTGTCATTCTTGTCCATGCCCTTGGTAAAAAAATATGCTGAAACACTAATGCTCTTTTATTACATATCTCCATGAGCGATGCATAGCATCTATGTGAAGCCAATTGAATTATGCCCAGCATGTCAATGAATCTTAATTCACCTGTAACGAAATGGTCCGTGTCAATAAGTGGCCATGAAAATGGCTTTTGTGACTAAGTACTTTACGTGTGCCTGCCTGACTGGAAAGACGAATATATAACACTATAATTTGACAAACGCATCACCGCCTGTATGTCATATTTTTGCTGGAGAGGCTGAGCAGGTCTTGTCCGAATTTGAACGGATGTTTTGATTTTTGCTAATCAAAATGCATACCTGGACGAAGTGTTATGTCAGGATTACACGTCTTCTACTGCTCTGTAGGTTTACATCCTTTGATTTGCTTGTTGGTTACAGGTTGACGTGAGAAGGCCTTGGGGTTTATAAAGTCAATGGAACTATGACTGAAGTCGATAGAATGCATGGGACAATCAAGGGTGTTAGATGTGCGTTAGTGCTTGTAGAATTTCCATTGGAACGTGTCACACTTGCTCTGCGTTGTGTGTTACTTGGAATGGGGAGCTACATGCTAATGTCCTGTTTACCTATGTAGATAGAATGGATTGAATACTCTGGTCACGTTCGGAAACATGTAGTTCGCTAATTCAATATGCCAAAGTTGTATAAGCTTCTATAGCTTTTATAAGCTCTACTGTAAAGAAACACTAGATGGAGACAGAGTCCAGATTTGTTTAAGCAAAGTCAAATAAGATGTCGTTTTTATTAGCAGACGCCATACAGTTATGCTTCCATCCATCCATCCATCCATTAGCTTTACCGCTTATCCTGTACAGGGTCACAGGGGGGGCTGGAGCCTATCCCAGCAGACACAGGGCGAGAGGCGGGGTACACCGTGGACAGGTCGCCAGTCTATCACAGGGCACAGTTATGCTTATCAAATGTTAATTAAAAATAAAGTTTCATTGACATGGGACTTTAAACACCTCTAGGCCTATGTCATAGTAATGCCGCAGAGGCTGAGCAGCTCCTGTCAGAATGTCGATTTTTGTAAATTAAAATGCATACCTGTAATGATCAATGCATTGAACGATGTTTTGGCTATGTCAGGGTTACACGTCTGCTACTGTTCTCTAGGTGTCCATCCTGTGATCCTAATATGCCTCTTGGCTATGTATGGGTTCATCTCAGAAGGCCTTGGGTTTGTAAGTAGTAGCTAAAAAGGAAGGCTGTGAACTTATGGTTGCATAACTTTCAGAGTCCTCCAACTGGACTAGGTAGTATAATTGTTCAACTATCTGTGATGCGATTTACAACAGATGGCTGTTTGTTGACTAAACTTTTGCTCCTGCTGAACTGAGCCAGTGTGTTGATATAACTGTTTTCAGCTCAGAAGGCACAAAAGGCTAGACATATTACAAGTGTGGTTCCATTTTTGACCGTAAAATATTTGTGACACATTTCTTTTTGGTCTGTAAAGTTAAAGATACCTGTAGCATAACTTGCTTTAATATTTTTCTGGACCTGTCAAAGTAAATTTGTTTATCACAAGCTTTATCTTCAATGTCAAACGCACATGCAATGATTCCATTTTTCCACATCACTTCTGTTTATTTTGTGAACATACAATACTGTCACTGAAAATTTAAGTATACATTAATAATAATTGATAAAATAAATTGACAAAATAAAATCCATGTCATCCTCATCAATCTGTTTTGGTGAATCTCTTACCAGTTAAAGAACTTAGCCACTGTGAACAATTAAAAGCACTCCCTGTTCAACAGTTAACTAAGCTCTGCACCTGACTAGAAAGAGTGCAAGAACACAGACGCACTAACACACACACAACTGCACCGTTCTTACCCTAGATAGTCAACCTACTCCCTGGGTCCTGTGGAACTAGAGGTTCAGGCCATAGCAGTGTGGTAATCCCTGGCAATGTGATTTTCATCTTCAGTCTCAAATCAGCATGCCAGAGACCCACATAGCCACGGCAAAAGAGGAATAAGAAATACTGTGGCTCTCCACCTTCTTGCCCTTAGACTCTACTTTTCTCTGTGTTTTTGTCTCACACGTTCCATTCTTGCCCCCCTAAGCCACACCCACCCTTTCTACTCCCATGCTCGGTTTAACTTTGGGTATTTCCCTCATTAACTGCTACGCCTATATCAGGAGCCTCAGAGGAAGTCCGGGTCTGGAATACAACGATAGCATGTCCTCTTGATAGGTACTGTTAATGATTCTCTAGGAATATCTGATAAGCAGGTGTCAGGGCATTTCCAACCTTTATCAAATAACCAAAATCAATTGAAAGGAATCGTTAAAGAAGGAAGCTGGTGTTACATGCCCTCAAAAACAGATTGAAGGAAAAAGCCCAGTCATTAACAGAAAAGGTTTTATTTTCTACATAACGCTGGCCTTAAAATGGTCTAATGTAGACCAAGCCTGTACCGCTGACACCGCACACGAAAACAGGTTGGGTGTTGTTTTCAAACACCGACACATACCAGCGCTATCCCCGGGGAGACTGTCTCATTCCTACATTCCCATGTGACGCTGTGGCGGCGGTGCGACCTGTCAGTGCTGCTCACTGCTGAGTCCCTGGCTGGCTCCCTTCACACTCTGTTAATGGTCCTGACAGAGCAAATGTGTGCATGGGAGGGCCACCTCCTCACTGTAATGAGAAGCAGGAAGCCATCGGCGGGAGCTTATGTCCCCTGCAGGTGCTCAGAGAGCAACCCTGGCTGCTGCTGCGGCTGCTACTGCCCAGAGGGAGAAAGGTGGAAAGGAAGATTGTAGGATTGATGTGATTTCAGTCTCCCATGTAGGAATCATACCCTCGTTATATTTTGTTTCTGGCCCTGAAACTCATTTGGTATTGTGTAAACGTTTCTTTGGTAATTGTTTGGACAATAACTGTAGTTTGGAACTAGACGATCTGAAAGAGAGATTGCAAATTACTAATACACCCATTCAAATGCTTGTGTAGACTAAATAGTAAATTAACATGAACAATAACAACCATAAGTGCCAACATTGATTCGATGACATCAGCACACAATTTACAGTGATTAATGTTGTGTGAAACCTGTTAAACCTGACACTCATCCCAGCTTCTCATGTCTTGTAAATAATGTTGGCCATAAATTCACAACTGTTGCTCAGTGTAAGAAGGCATGCCCCAGAGTTTAATGTTGTAAAAGTGAAGCAATTTGCTTGCAACCCTAACCCTAACCCATGGTTCAGTTAACAGTATAATTTACAGGGTTTACGATCCTGCTACCTCTCACCTGCAGTGTGAGCGTGTGATTGTTGGAGCCTGCCTAATGAACATCAGATTACAACACCCCCAGATTCCGCCCACCCCAAGAGTACTCCTTACATGTTCTGTGATGTTCAGGGAAGCATAGCCCCGCTCGACATCCCTGGTGTGATCCCTCGGTGGGATCCCATTTGTTTCCCGTCTGTTTTTGCTCCCCCGGTCCTCCGTATACACACACACACACACACACACACACACACACACACACTTTGAGACTCCACCAAGCCGAGAGAGAGAGAGAGAGAGAGAGAGAGAGAGAGAGAGAGAGAGAGAGAGAGAGAGAGAGAGAGAGAGAGAGAGAAAAGGCCCCGTCAGGCCTGCACTGACAAGGGGTGGAGGTCACTCCCCAACCCCTCTGCTCTGTGCATTCCCTCCATGTTGGTTACACTCAATCACTGTCTATGATTTACCACATAATAATAATAGTACATTTTTGTTGTGGATGCCTTTCAGGACACTCAAGGTCATATATAAACACAAGCACACACACATCCACCCACATACCCGTGCACAAGAGACATTTGATCTTCCGGATGTACACATTCACAAGCATTTCTGAATGAATACACAAACACTTAATACAAAACACTTAATGTTTCGAAATGTTTCGCGCATTAAAATGAGGATGTGGCCGCTCCTATTCCATGCTGACCTTATCTAACTGATCATAAAGGCACAAAAGAGACTTGACTGACTTTCTGTACCGCTGAATCACTGAATAAATTATTATCCAAAGATGAAAGGGCAATTCCTCAAAAGCTCCAAGTATTAGGAACAGTTCAGGAACCAGAATGGATCGTTGTTCGTTGTGCTCTGACAAATCTTTTTAAGACTTATTCAGAATCTTACTTTGACAGTAGGACAACATTTTACAGTAGGACAACACAACCTACTTTTCCAATTTATTTAGATGTTATCATTTTAACCTATAGACACATACCAGTTACAAAGATTAATTTATAACAGCAATAACCAACTCAGACCGTTACGTCGGCCTGCTAATACTGCTTTCAATTACAGAGATGGTCACATATATGTTAAACATCCCGTGCACACAAATATTGTTACAAATGCATACACATTGTAGAGCCATTACAGCTCACAAGGCCAGGGAATGAAAATAGTGCTGTTCCTGGTGCAGCCTAAGAAGTCTTTTACAGCAGCATGACCTAAGATGTACTCTTGTCTTAGATTTCCTTAGTTCTCTCTCTTCCATGGTAACTGGAGTCAATCTCTCCCAGCATGAAGCAGTGACATATAACAACAATAATAGCAATGAATTGCATTTGATGAAGCCCTTTTAAGGCACCCAACGGGTGCATAGAGGGATAGTCCAGGGCCCAACTCTTAAGTCTGATTACACTTGTCATATAACCCAGACAATGATCTGAGTGCTTACTATGAACACCTACACGCACATGCTGTATTCTGCTTTCTGACTTCTGGGATTCAAAAAGTCACTGAAAAAGCATCATGCATTGTAATCTGATGCTTTTGTCCATAAGCTTTTAAATTGTGGACATTGATATGCAAGACAAACATGTGAGAAGCACATATTTAAAATGCTGTTACTCCTGATGTTGTGTTGAGGTAGCAAAAAAAATATTGTGGCAGGGCAATTGAAATTGACTTACCACGTAATGTCGATTTTCTTGTTGTTGGCCTGTTCTTAAAAGGAGTCCATCTTATCATATTAAGTTTATGTTGTTACTGCGTTCTTAACAGAGCAGAATAACCACACACAGGATGAAGGAGTGGCCTGCTGAGACTGACGCCATTCACTCCTTTATAAATCAGGCTTTATGAGTTGACATAGTGCCGTTTGTGCATAACTCTAACGCCACAACAATTCAAAGAGCCGTCTGTTGGTGGCTCTTCGGCTGACACAAAGCACTCCTTTCAGTCTAGCTCTGTTTGTAGGAAGTAGTATTTTTCACCTCCCTTTCCCTCTTTTGGACTATCTTCCCCATCTCCTTCGCTTTTGTCAGGTGTGAGACCAAACTGTGTGTTTTCATATAATCCTGTGTGTTCATATATATTTCATAATTTGTTAAGTAGCTGCTTTCTTTCCATTTTATCATTTGAGTGGAAGAATGCAGTATGTCTCACTATTCTTACATGACCTAGTCCAGTCCAGTAGTTGAGAACTGCTTACAAAGGTTTTCTTTACCTTAAAACATGACGTTCTTTTCTTCATAATGTTATACAACTGAAAAGCAATGCCTTATCACTGATGCAAATGTGTATTAAAAAATATCTAGGCAGTTTTGATGACTGTAGCACTCCAGTTAACCAGCAGGTAGCTCCCTTGCTCCAATTATTTACTGTATTTTGGAAAATATATGACTGAAAACTCCAGAGCTACTATTGTACCCCCAACATCCCCTTTCTATGTCTGTCCAGCCTCTTTCCCTCACCCCTCCCTCTAATTATTTGTCTATCCTATTGTAGTCTTATTCCAACTCTGCCCAACCAGGACACAGCTGAAGGTCTTCTAGGGCATTGGAAGATACTATATATTAACCCAAAATTGCAGGGAATCCTCCATCAATGTAGTGTTCTACATTTAAAAATCAAACTAAGACTAATGAACAATTTAAGAACTATAAGCGGATTGAACCCAAAGCAGTGAACAGAATTAGATCCATCAGCAGGAAACTAAAAAGGATCAATTGTGTAAGAACACGATGAGGATGAATTGGGTGATTCAACTGTCCATCTTGCTGGTCAGTTTATGTAGGGGCTTGCAGACCGCAACACCAGTCAAAGCCGATACAGAAGGGACCGGACATGTTCCCATGGTTCAACTGAAGGTGTTGACAGTCGGGCTTGTCCACCTGCTGCAGGGGGTGAAGGAGAGCAGTGGACGGTTGGAGATGAAAGGGGACAAGCTGGAAGAGGGACTGGAGGCCAACATCCATGCTCAGAAAAGCCTTTGTGACCAAGGTACACAGACAGGCAAGGCTCACAAAAAGGTTAGGCGGGACCTCCAGTTGCTGAGCGCCAGGGGGGATAGGTTGGAGAGAGAAGCACAGAAACTGCAAGAAAGTCTGGGGACTCTGGTGGCTGAGCACGGGGACTTGGAGCTCCAAATGAGCCACATTGTAAAGAAGTTGCAAAGAATAATCCAGCCGGTCTCAGAGAAAGAGACACGGCTTCTCTGGAAGGTGAGCTGACTGATATTTAGAAAGATTGAGTATTGCATAATTACATTCCCATATGAACTGAAATTAACGTTTCAACACTGTTAGCATGTCATGAACATTGCAAGCCTTAATATCTGCATTAAAAGAGAATTTTTCAATTACAGTGGGGTACATTGGTTTTTAATGTGATGTACTACATGTGTCTGCCAAAACTTCAGGTAATAGTGGACCGGCAGGCTGCCCGCCTGGCTGACCTAACTTCAGAAGTTATGGCTAGAGACAAAATGATTGGCAAATACCAGAAACATATTGAGCATCTAGAACAACAGGTATGCCAAGATACACATTATGTGTGTTGTTTTGCAAATATTCATTACGTTTTAAACACATTTCACAATGTGAATGTATGTGTGGATTGTTATGATACATAATATTAATGTGTGTGTGTGTTATGAGGATTTGTATTGACTTTTTGTTGACTTAATATACGATTTGGGTATATAGACGAATTGAGAAAAAAACACCCCTTTATTAAATTAATTTACAAATTTTTTACTATGCTAAGTACCTGCTAAATGCGTTTTTTAGACTAAAGTAGGATATTATATTGCATGCTACTTCCAGGTCATCTCTCTGTGCTTTTGTGTATGTTCCAGGTGTCTGGTATCAGAGGGAGGAAACCTCTTAGCAGGGCCCAGGCCAGACCCTAACTGGCAAAAGTGCAGCTGCATCAATACACAATTCTCAGCTCATTTAAAGTTGGTATTTGTCAGTGCTGTTCCGTATTTTGTTTTTGTTCTGTTTTTTTTTTTTTTTGCAATTCAAACCCCTTTAGAAAGATAAGGCCTTGTCAGCCAAAACCAGGTTTACTTAATTCTCTTAGCGCTCTATCTACCCAATGTGGCAAAGCATGTGTGTGAAAGCTTCAAGGACAGAGGATCTATCTGATAGTGAGGCCAGATCTCAAGCATGGTGTTCGACTAGTGTTCCAAAACAAACCTGCAACAACACGAACTATGACCTACTTCAACAGAGAAAATGGAACGGGGTACGAAAGATAGGGTAGAAGCTTAATTCCAAACAAGAGGAGTCGAAAAAGGAACATTTATGATGATCAATTGCTAAAATAAAAGCGTTGTTCAATTTTGAGTTTTAGTTTTATTGAGTTATAGATTTTTATATCATTGTATATGACAATAACATGTACAACTGTTATCTCTGATTGAGGAGAAATATCAGCTGGATTGTTAACACTAGTCTCAGCATTCACGCCCTCTTCTGCACTGACAGGGCATAAGTCAAATTTAGTACATCTGGTAGGCGGAGAAACAATGGCGCGCAAGTGCAGAGTCGGAGAGGATGCTGCGGCTCCGAGGCGTCTGACCGCACCTGTGAAAGGAGACGGAGAGAAGGGGAGAGAGAGAAAAGAAAACTAAAAGCAATCTTGTAGATCAGTGTTTGAATATTTCCATCTTTCAACCAAATGGCTGTTTAAAGGTAAGGGCAGAACATACCATCTTTTAAGTTAGCAATATCTAAAATGCACCTGTTACTGTCGACATATGGTTCCACTTTATTAATGGGTGACACCTACCGACGCTTGCACCATCTGCATTCAGGCGAGATTGAATAATGCTTACGCAGTCAACGTTAAAATAAATGTAGTATTTGTGTAGGCCTTTCAGTGAATTTATAGTAATATAATTACTCTCACTTTTTCCAATAAAAGTTGAGACACGTAGCCTATAGACAAGGCAGGATACGATGATAGTAGTTCAAGGAAATCCCCGTCTTCCGTCCAGGCTACAACATTATTTATTTAAAGTATAAGTAAGTATCTCACTTTGCGGAAAATAGCGATACTTTATTATCTTTATTATCAGGACACGCCACCGTTTCGGAACTGTATAGCCGGAAGTGTATGGCTAATTTTGTTTGTTGATGGATTACTGAATTTGCTGGGCAGGGACGTCCAGAGGGGGGGGGTTCAGCCCCTTTACACTATAAAGTCACAAATTTCCCTCCGTGTGTGTGTGTGTGTGTGGGGGGGGGGGGGGGGGGGGGGGGGGGGGGGGTTTTATCTGTTATAGTTATCTGTTTTCACATTCTCGAGGTGTGCGTGCTGTGTTACTCAATAAACAACAGTCAATAGCAATAAAAATAGCTATTGATCAGCGTGTGTTGGAACATGACCTAGACTTGTCCAGTGTTTGATATTATAATAATGTGCTTCTGGCTAGCTTCTTCAAACTACGTTTAACTATGCTAGATGTTCGAATAATAGAACAAATGCAAAAATGTATATCGTTCGCCTATTAAATCTTCTTCATGGTCTGGGAGCCTCAAACAGGACAGCCTGTCCTATCTCATCCTTGAGGTTACAATTGGCTCCCTCAGGCCTACTTGTCTGCGTGTTTGTGATAGAGAAATAGGCCTATAAAGAAAATGAAGGCTAGTCTCCTATAAACTCAAAATGCCACTTTTAGACATGAGTGTTGTTAGTTTCATGTCATTAGCCACATCCTTAAACTTCAGTCCTCAAATAGTAAACGTAGACCCAATCACCATTACCTAAAATATTCAGGAATTTTTTGTGGCTTTCTCAGCTTAATGCTTAATTTATCCACCTTAATTATAAATATGCTAAATATGTTGTCGGGAAAAGGTGTTCAGATAACAGTTAACCCCCAATTGCAGAAAAGGGAAACCCACATGGGCGTTACTAATAGCGAGGGGATTCAATTACTGAACGACAAACACATAGATTAAATACAGGGACACAGAGGTGAAAACAATAATTGACACAACAGGTGATTCTTATGATCCTAGCGAGAGGTGTGCAGGATCCGCCGTCTATAGGATGAGGGGCCACCCTATATGGACGGAGCAGGCTGGTTCCAGTGGCATATGTTTAATCTGCTACTGTGTTATTGGGACGTGAGCATTGTATTTATTTGTTCTAGATCAGTTATTTATTTGTGTATGTAACGATAAGAAGCACAGGACTTAATGTAGGCTACATTACGACTTGAATAACGTACGTATAACGGATTACGAAACTGTTGAACCAATTATGCCTTCTACACACTACGACTATTCAATTTGTAAGATCGCTGTACTGCGCACACGTTGTTGTGGCGTTGATCGGCAACAAGGGGTCACACATTACAAGTTGTTTCACAAGGAGGAATCGTCAAGTCAGTCTGGTCTCCAAACTATATTTTGTCAGAAAAACACACGCAAGAATTGACGCTGTTGTTCGTGTTCCTCACCTTGTTTTCGTCTTGCACTCTCATTGTACTTCAACGCTGCTCTCATTGCCGGTCACAACACCTTTCACATTACAGGATTTAGACTCTCTGTGAAGCCAGCTTAAGAAAAAAAAATACGTATTTATTTAGGCCTTCGTTATATCAGTCTTAAATCCAAATGTTTGAACAGCTAGGGCCAATGGTATTGTACGGTCGCAACATCTAAAAAGCAGGGTATTATGTTATGTGGACGTGACCTTTTTGTTTTTTGAGCCCCGAACCCTCAAAATGTCTGTGCACACCCCTGTTGCCGAGTTACCATTGGGTTTGGTTTTCATTGCAACATAATTCTAGGTGCCTTGTTTGCCTTGGTGATCTGGGACCTTATTTGCATCCACTAGGCTCTCCTTTGTCTCCCACTACACCAAATGTAAATACAGTCCTCTAGTGTCTCTCCTTTACTGCGTTCCTTTTTTGACCTACAAAGAACCAGATGTTCTCCTATTTTCCCCTTGCATTCAATAATAAACATATAAAGACAAAAGCCAACATCTCATCTGATAACAAGCCATTGTAGTTTATGTTATTGGTTTGTTAAGCAATACCTAAGCTTGCCAAAAGTTAACAGTTCTGTATGGCATTGTTTTGGTGTAGAAGACACCTCCCAAACCGTAAACTCTTAACTGGGATTGTTCTACTGAGAAATCTACCCATGACAGCAGTGGCTAAAGAAGCATGCTGTGTTCCGTGTGTTTCAGCCAGCAAAATTATGTCATCCAAGGGTCACAGAAGGTAGTTCGTGACCAGGCTCAAACGCTCGGACATTCCATTTTCATATGGTTTCGCCAGGTACTATAATCAATGCAAATAGAGTGAGTCTGATACTGAACTGAAGGGTACTTTCAATTCTTAAAGCATAATTGTGTCTTTAAAGTCCCAGGGGTTATTGCTGCTGTAAACAATGAGTGGCAGTGTGCTGTAAAGAGATAGTTACTAGACTGAGGTTATTCCAGGAGTATATCCACTTGTAGCAAATATATTTTTAAGTCCAGTAGTGCTAGTGAAGATGTTGTCAACACATTGCTCGGCTTCAATCAATGTGTCCATCCACTAATGTATAGTCAGTCTTAGAGCCATGGCATTCCCAGAACCTTTATCCCAGCTGTAATGAAACAAATACATGTCAAAATTATTGACACAAGGTGTCACCTGTACCAAGGAGTGGTGGTTCTTTATTCACTGTAGAATGTATAGGGCATTGAACAATGACACATCAAGTATCTTGCTGTAGGAAACTGAGTCTCAAATACTCAACCCAAATACTAACAAGAAGTATGCTTATTCCAGCGTCTCAGGTCCAAAGATATTAAGGTCATTGGAGAAATCAAATGGCATTGTATTAAAGTAATCTGTATTCAACTAGCCTACAATTGTAGATCATGTACTGTGATTTGCTGTACCTTTTCAATTAAAAAACGTTTGTATTTACGTGAAACAAAGAATGGTTTGTCTGATGCCCCCCTACCTTAGAGCTTAAATGTTATTTGCCTGGTTGTTTTCGAGCAAAGGTAGGTGGCAGGGCTTTGAAACATTTATCTGGAATGTCCCAGAAAGGAGACTTAACGTGGATCAGTTTCTCAATCCCCACCTAATTGGGATCAAAGGTTGTGGCCACCCCGGGGTATAGTCACACTCAACCCCCAAAACTTTCTCATAACACAACACGGCTCTGGTTTGAGAGGTAGGTATGTATGTATGTATGTATGTATGCATGTAGAAGTTATTGTTACATTCTTAACAACCATTGATGCACTCTGGCTATAGAGAAAACTGCTGCACACGTTTAGAAGCCTTAGGAGTGTACCTTTTTGAATATATGTAAATGAAACAGGATTTGTGAAGGGCTTGGGGTGTTTGCGAAAAAAAATGTATGGCGTCTTAATAGCTGTATGACATAGTGTACTATTCCGTGGTGCTTGGTATGTCTATATGTGCCCAGTTGTTTGATATTTTCTTTTGAGAGGTGTAGTTTTCAGTTTGACTTCATCTATCGCTCTCTATTGTTCAACAGCAATTGTTTGATTGGGATATGCGGTAGCTGTAAATAAAGTACAAGGTAACAATCCACCATAACAATTTTTTTACTTGAGCTTACAAAAGGAAGTCTCTTGTTTCCCTTTTGGCACATATCAACATAATGCACAAAAATATTTGCAGCAGTGGCATTCATCCTGTAACTGCCTGAATCATATGTAGAGAGTAAAAGTTCCTTCTGTTTCCTTCTTAAAGATGTCCACAACCACTGAAAATGCAGGGGGACGAACCAAGGCAGGCACAAGCAGGTCGAAGGATTTTAAGAAGGTAAGCAGTAATTTTATGAAAATGTCATTGTGTTATGCTCCTATCAAAATAGGAACTGCAATTTGATATTGTTTTCAAGTAAACCATAGTAATGTTTCTTTTGCCCAAAACTGTAATGTTTTTAAGATACGTTGATGTGCAATGTTATATAATGATGCCATGGGATATTGAAGGGGACAGAGTGGCCATGGATAACGTGATTAGGAAGATCAGCCACACTGACTGGCTTAGGTAGAGTCTTACCAGCTTTTCAGTTAGCAAAATAAAAAGTAATTAAAACATGGCGTCCATTAAGAGTCTGACATCTGCCAGGCATGGTTGGATTACTAGGAGTCGTATGAAAATGATTTGATTGCTTAAGAACATGAAAGATTGGTATGATATGTACAGAACAAAAGAAAGGTTATCAATTAGCTTCTCTATTTTATTCCAATTTTAAAATACTACACATGAATACAAGTTCATTTTTGAAAGATATTTGACTCATTGTTTTCATGTTTGTCTTGTATCCCTATCTATGGCTGCAGCCCACTGCTGCTAACCTTAAAGGTGCCATCCAGCTGGGCATTGGCTATGCCGTGGGGAACCTTTCCTCCAAGCCAGACAGAGACGTTCTCATGCAAGACTTTTATGAGGTGGAGAGTGTCTTCCTGCCAAGGTACCCAGCACATATTTATGGGTCATACAGTAGATGGTACAGTAGTGTGTTTTCCACATGTAGCATTCCGTCAAAATAAATGTCTCACAAACCACTACAGTGAGTAGTGTCTATCTACAAATAAAGCCAAATAAATAACAAAGATTAAAGAGAACTCTTGCAGTTACAGTACAGTTAAGGAAACTAAACAGCTAACACCAGGCTAAAAAGGATAATAACCCTTCAAAAATGTCTAACTATAGATCATTGAAATGTGCTGTTTTTGTAATAATATGTGAGACACTGCCAAATGCCAGTAGCAGCTGCAGCAATTTTTGTATTGTCCCTGTTTTTCTAACATGACCTTTTGTTGTTCCAACAGTGAAGGGAGTAACCTGACTCCGGCTCATCACTTCCCAGACTTCCGCCTCAAAACCTACGCTCCTCTAGCCTTCCGATACTTCAGAGAGCTCTTTGGCATCAAAGCAGACGACTATCTGGTTAGTACCCCCTAAAGCACTCCCCTCATTGTATTTCCAAATTCCATAATCTAAATTGTTAGTTAATGAAAAATATTACCAGTCAAAAAATACAAACTGCTCAAGATGTGATTATCTATTGAAATTGGAATCTATTCAGATTAAAAGGATGTTTTCTATTTCGACCACCAGTCTGATGTTGATTAACTCGAAATAATTTTTTTTATGTCTGAATTGCAGTACTCC
Source organism: Galaxias olidus (assembly GCA_026901105.3). NCBI lineage: Eukaryota > Metazoa > Chordata > Actinopteri > Galaxiiformes > Galaxiidae > Galaxias > Galaxias olidus. Next base: position 135,814 of record JAPMUY010001940.1, on the reverse strand, counting down.
ATATGTAACGAGCCTCTGATTGAGCTGTCCAACCCAGGAGCCAGCAGTTCCTGGTTCTATCTGACCAGCGATGATGAGTTTATTATCAAAACAGTGCAGCACAAAGAGGCGGAGTTCCTGCAGAAGCTACTTCCTGGTTACTACATGGTGAGCTAAAAACCTCTCCCTTTACACAAATACAAGCTCTGAAAAATAACAGGCCTTGAAAACACCTGCCTTTTCACAGCACAGTTCACCCAGAAAGATTACTTAAACATGCTTTAATTTAAAGTTGAAGAAAATAAAAATCTTTTTTAATAGGCAATATGTGGTTTTGTTGCTGGAGCATTTATTGTAATCCCATTTATTTTTCTCATTTCTTATTCTAGAATCTGAATCAGAACCCCAGGACACTGTTGCCAAAGTTCTATGGCCTGTACTGCATCCAAAGTGCTGGAGTCAACATCCGGGTGGTGGTGATGAACAATGTGCTACCTCGAGCCATGAAGATGCATTACAAGTTTGACCTGAAGGGCTCCACTTACAAGCGGCGAGCCTCACGTAAGGAGCATGCCAAGGCCTCTCCCACCTTCAAAGACCTGGACTTCCAGGAGATGCTGGAGGGACTGTACTTCGATGCAGACACCTACAACGCCCTAATGAAGACACTCCAACGGGACTGCCGGGTGTGTTCACGGATCGTTTCCATTTATTGTCATATGTTAACTAAATAGGATAGGCCCTGAGTTGTTTTCCTTGTGTTGTGTCCATTGTCCATGGTGAGAAAATGTTTTTATTGCAAATAAGACACCTACTTAATGTTTTGCTTTAACTCAACCTAAACTGCACTCTGTTGGTGTCCCCTTTTAATGGCATCAGTTGTGTAACTATGACAGTCATGTTCTCCGTCTACCATTCTACCTACCTTCAAAGCCTCATATGGTACCGTATTGTTTTACTAATGGGAAACGACTGTGACCTCCTCATCCAGGATTACCTCGCGAACAGACCACCTGACTTGTATTACATGGCTTAGGTAGTGGTCTGAAGCTCAAAAAGACACTGTCAACCCCAGTACAGTGAGCATGCAGCCATGCCTTAGTTAAGCCCCCAGTTAAGGTGTTAGGTAAGAGGGAGAATGTGAAAAGCCCTTTTGTTACTGAATGACATCAGCGTTTTGGTCAGCAGAACTGGGGTTTACGTGCTGGATGTTTGGTTTTCTAATCCACTTAAGAAGTTAAAGCAGCTGTTGGTACTTTCTTACAAGAGATGGTTTTTGCTGCCTCTGCAGTTTGCTTGCTGTAATTATTTTCCCTAACCGTCGCAAAGAAGATATGCGTTAATACACTAAAAAGTTGTTTATAGTGGCTACATTAGCTCTCTAGCATGTGCAAAATGGTTAGGGATGAGAGGTCAAACCAGCTTTTTTATTTTTTCACTATTTTGGTACAAAGAACTAGAGGTCTTTCATTTTAGTACAGCAGCTATATGTTAGTACCTATAGAAATTGTGATCGTAATCATAACTTTCCTTCCTAATCACCTCTTATTCAAGGTACTGGAGAGCTTCAAGATCATGGATTACAGTCTGCTGCTGGGAATCCATGTTCTGGACCGTAAATTGCGAGACAGAGGGGTCAAAGGGGACAGTAAGAAGCTGGGGCAGAAGGTGCTGTACTCGACCGCCCTGGAGTCTATTCAGGGTGACGTCAAGGCTCCCGAGCCCGTGGCGGACGATGATGACACGTAAGACAACTCAAACACTTAAAAAAGATCTTGAGAATATATATATATATATATATATATGAGAGAGATAGATACTCACTCAGTCAGTCAGCTGGATCTTCACTAAATAGGTAAAGATAAACAAATAAACGTGTTTTTCTAGAATGGGTGGAATTCCTGCAAGGCACAAAGATGAGAGGCTGCTCATCTTCTTGGGGATAATTGATATTCTGCAGTCCTACAGGTGATAAGCGTTATCTGGGGAAATCCGGCTCTTGTATATTAGCCAGTAATATATTACAATATTATTTTACAATTTCAAATGTCTTTCGCTTTAGATTCATCAAGAAGGTGGAGCACTCCTGGAAGGCCCTTGTTCATGATGGGGTATGTTTAATGTGTGTGTGGGTGTGGATGTTTCTTTTTGAGTATGCATCTCTGCATCAGATCATTAAACTGACACCACTGTCTGATTATGTTTCAGGACACAGTATCGGTGCATAGACCCAGTTTCTATGCCGACAGATACCTCAAGTTCATGGGCTCTACTGTTTTCAAAAAAATCCATCGTGAGTTTACACTAAACACATTAAAGGCCTGTTTTGGGGACATTCCAGCCTCTTGCCCAATTTTGTAGCATGTCGTAACTACTGCAGAGTCATTTTCTTAAGAGTTTTGTTTCCTGTTAATCTTTCTCTAACACACTCGCACACACACCCACGTTCTCTCACTCTCTTTCTTATTTTCTCAGATTTAAGAGGAGCATCTTCAAAGAGAAAAAGGAACTCCATTCATGCAGCACGGTCAGCCTCTCAGGAGGTGTTGTCAACACAAAAAGAAGAGAGGAAAGATGACAAAAAGGCCCAAAGCATGGACAGCCTGGATGGACAATGTAAGTATGACATTAAGGAAAGGTAACTTTTGCTTGTCCTTTACATGAATTGCTGCTCCTCGTCCTATGTCTCACTACTTAATTCTACATTGTATTTGTTTTCACAGTATTTTATAAGCAACCAGATCTTGTCCCGCGACCTACTGGTTCCGGCCATGTTGCTAGCGTTGACGCCACCAAAAAAGACCTGGAGCCAACAGTTGATAACAGGTAGCCTGCAAATTGAACAACGCAACCACTCCTTTATTTTTGTAGTTCCTTAGTGGGAAGGTAAGGTGGGCTTGTATACGGATTGCTCGTCAGGAATGGGTTACATACAGCAAAACAAGCTTTTATAAGACTGTTGGGAGTTTAACTGCTTTGTTACAGGAACTGACCCCTCCTTTCTCCACAGTGACGACAGGCGTGCCTCCAGTGTGACGGTGGCACTTGATGCAACATTGAACTGTGGTCAAGGCAGTCCGGAATCGGTGCTGGATGTCTATTTGGTGAGGACAGTTCCACAAATGTAATTTCTGTTCACATGACTGGTCTCCTTTTTTAAGACTTTCCCTATGACTTTCTATTTTATGTCAATTACTGTATGTAGTTTACTGAATAAACATCTCTGTAGTTTTGCTGACGGTAACGTTTTTTGTTGTTGCCTCTAACAATTTACGTTTCTTTTATGTTCTAGTAAAGTGTGCCAAAGAAGACACCAGAAGCCTTTTACTTTTTTAACAATCAAAGTACAACAAAAGCTTATAATACGATACCAGAAGTGCACCCAAAGTACAAGGTTTATAGTTTTACATTTAGGATGACATTTAATCTAGATATATATTTTGCCAGGATATTGTTTACCATTGACACAATCATTGTGTGTATTGAAAAAACACTATACACTAGTGTTCTCTTGCTACACTAACTTTACACTTGCTGCTAAGGAAACAGTGATAATCCTCAGGAAGGTTATGTGCACTGTTCAGATTGTGGAGCTTGACAAATCACACCTCAGTGCTTCAGCACTGCAAAGTTTGACTTTTACAATCATATTATGTTTGTTAGGTGAACCCTGATTTCTAGATTTTAAGATGCCGCTTCTATATGGACATATTTCAGAGATCCCCGAGAGAAATCTGTCTCTAAAAATCTATGATCTAATGTATTAGATAGCATTAGTTTTTGCTGATTTTGTCATATGGTCGGTATGGGGTGTTATATGTTAGGACAGGCAAATACTTTGTTCAGAGGTCCATATATTTCATGTGAATTGAATAAAAGAGTGAAACTAGGTTTTATGCAATAACTGTTGATATATCAATAGACTACACGTACCTTGTTAAGTTTTATTAATGTAATATATAAGTTATATGTATATAGAATTTGCAAGCAATATTTAGCATAATGAAGTGTGTAAAATAAATATTTACATAATAAAGACTGTTACGCCTGTTATTTTAGATGGATTGTAATGCTCACTGTTAATCACTAGATGGTGCAACATTAATAGTTCAAATTTATTTAGCTTTTTATCCTCTACACCCTAGGCAGAAGGTCGATGATCGATTTTGTTATCGTATCATCGGACCTGAGGCCATATGTTTTGGACACTCGGGTGAAGACGGGGGCAGAGCTGTCAACTGATCACCATCTGGTGGTGAGTTGGGTCAGGTGGCGGGGGAAGCCTCTGGACAGACCTGGTAAGCCCAAGCGTGTAGTGCGGGTGAACTGGGAACGCCTGGAGGAGTCCCCGGTCCGGGAGGCCTTCAACTCACACCTCCGGCGGGGCTTCTCTGGCATCCCTGTGGAGGCTGGGGGCATTGAACCGGAGTGGGCGATGTTCAAAGCCTCCATTGCTAAAGCTGCGTCTGAGAGTTGTGGTCTCAAAGTCTTAGGTGCCTCAAGGGGCGGTAACCCTCGAACATCCTGGTGGACACCGGTGGTCAGGGGAGCCGTCCGATTGAAGAAGGAGGCCTTCCGGGACATGCTGTCCCGGGCGACTCCGGAGGCAGTTGCAAGGTACCGACAGGCCCGAAGGACTGCAGCCTCGGCCGTGGCAGAAGCAAAGCAGCGGGTGTGGGAGGAGTTCGGAGAAACCATGGAGAAGGACTTTCGGCTGGCGCCAAAGCGGTTCTGGAAGACCATCCGACACCTCAGGAGGGGAAAGCAGGGAACCATTCAAGCTGTATACAGTAAGGATGGGACGTTGTTGACCTCAACTGACAAGGTGATTGGGAGGTGGAAGGAGCACTTTGAGGAACTCCTGAACCCGACAAACCCACCCTACATGGTAGAGACAGGGCTGGAGGATGATGGGGGATCAGCGTCAATCTCCCTGGCGGAGGTCACTGAGGTAGTCAAACAACTCCACAGTGGCAAAGCCCCAGGGGTTGATGAGATCCGCCCAGAAATGCTGAAGGCTTTGGGTGTTGAGGGACTGTCATGGATGACACGTCTTATCAACATTGCGTGGAAGTCGGGGACAGTACCTAAGGAGTGGCAGACCGGGGTGGTGGTTCCCCTGTTTAAAAAGGGAGACCGGAGAGTGTGTGCCAACTACAGAGGCATCACATTGCTCAGCCTCCCCGGGAAAGTATACTCCAGGGTGCTGGAAAGGAGGGTTCGACCGATAGTCGAACCTCGGATTGAGGAGGAACAATGCGGTTTCCGGCCTGGTCGTGGAACAACGGACCAGCTTTTTACCCTCGCGAGGATCTTTGAGGGGGCCTGGGAGTATGCCAATCCGGTCTACACGTGTTTTGTGGATTTGGAGAAGGCGTATGATCGGGTTCCCCGGGAGATACTGTGGGAGGTGCTGCGAGAGTATGGGGTGAGGGGGTCTCTACTCAGAGCCATCCAATCTCTGTACTCCCAAAGCGAGAGCTGTGTCCGGGTCTGCGGCAGTAAGTCGGACTCGTTTCCGGTGAGGGTTGGCCTCCTCCAAGGCTGCGCTTTGTCACCTATCCTGTTTGTGGTATTCATGGACAGGATCTCACGGCGTAGCCGCGGGGGAGGGGGCTGCGGGTTGGTGGGCAGAGGATTGCATCACTGCTTTTTGCAGATGATGTGGTCCTGATGGCATCATCGGTCTGCGACCTGCAGCACTCATTGGATCGGTTCGCAGCCGAGTGTGAAGCGGCTGGGATGAGGATCAGCACCTCCAAATCTGAGGCCATGGTTCTCAGCAGGAAACCGATGGATTGTCTAGTCCAGGTAGGGAATGAGTCTTTACCCCAAGTGAAGGAGTTCAAGTATCTTGGGGTCTTGTTCTCGAGTGAGGGTAAAATGGAACGAGAGATGGGCCGGAGAATTGGAGCAGCGGGTGCGGTGTTGCAGTCGCTCTATCGCACCGTTGTGACGAAGAGAGAGCTGAGCCAGAAGGCAAAGCTCTCAATCTACCGGTCTATCTTCGTTCCTACTCTCACCTATGGTCATGAAGGGTGGGTCATGACCGAAAGAACGAGATCGCGGATACAAGCGGCGGAAATGAGTTTCCTCCGGAGGGTAGCTGGCATCTCCCTTAGGGATAGGGTGAGAAGTTCAGCCATTCGTGAGGGACTCGGAGTAGAGCCGCTGCTTCTTTGCGTAGAAAGGAGCCAGTTGAGGTGGTTCGGGCATCTAGTAAGGATGCCACCTGGCCGCCTCCCTAGGGAGGTGTTCCAGGCACGTCCAGCTGGGCGGAGGCCGCGGGGCAGACCTAGGACCAGGTGGAGGGATTATATCTCCACACTGGCCTGGGAACGCCTTGGAATCCCCCAGTCAGAGCTGGTTAATGTGGCCCGGGAAAGGGAAGTTTGGGATGCCCTGCTTGAACTGCTACCTCCGCGACCCGACCCCGGACCAAGCGGACGACGATGATGATGATGATCCTCTACATGTGGATTTATACGGTAGCCCTGAGAGGCCAACGCACTGCAACCTAAGAAAACACATGCAAATAGACAAAACACAAGCAAATTAAGAAAACATCTACATCAATTTGACAACACAATCACATTACAGAAACGCGCTGCAAATACTGAAAACAACACATAGAAATGCGCTATTTGGTAAATATATTGAGATTGTATTGTTATTGTATGTTCACATTAACTGATAGTGTATTTTTGTTATGTATAGGAGAATGACTATAGTCCCGTGGTGTTTTAGTCAACTCTTTCAGATGTTGAATTTGTGGAATTTTACCATATACAACAAACTTTTGGGACATGGTATCTTTAATGGTAACTGATGTTGTGATTCTGGTATTTGCAGGCTTATCTATTTGCCTCTCTTAATAGTGATATATGAAGTCTTGAGGATCTTCTTTCATGTTACTGGAGGAACCAGTTTAACGAGTCCTAATGGTAGGCCCACTCTGGGCGTGGCAATAAACTGAGAGTAAGAGAGAGGGTTGACTACGGTGGCCCTGAGAGGCAAGTTAAGAAAAGACATGCAAATAGACAAAACACAAGCAAATTAAGGAAACATCTACATCATTTTGACAACACATGCGCAGCATTTAGAAAACGGGCTGCAAATTCAGACAACACTACACATTACAGAAATGCGCTGCAAGTACAGACAACACAATACATTACAGAAACGTGCTGCAAGTACAGAAAATACAACACATTACAGAAAACACAAAACATTACAGAAATGTGCTGCAAATCTAGACAACACAACAGAGGTCCTTTATTCTTGTGTTAACCATTAATTTAATCAATTGGAATATAGGTAACACTTTATAATAACTTTCAGTAAAAATCAGTTATTAGACCATCAATAAACTATTATCTCATAATTAGTAAATGTGTGACAATGATGAATAAATTATTTCTAAAATAGGAGTTACTGTATTTTGGCATGAGTAAATTATTAATTGGAAGCTGATCATTATCATCTGATTAGACATCTGATGATTCCTCTGAAACAATTTCCATTGTGTTGTCTGTATTTGCAGCGCGTTTCTGTATGTGTTGTGTTGGCTGCTCGTTTCTGTAAAGTGTTGTGGATACCGTATTTGCAGCAAGTCTCTGTAATGTGTTGTGTTGTCTGAATTTGCTGCGCATTTTCTAAATTCTATGCATGTGTTGTCAAATTGATATACTTGTTCTTGCTTGTGTTTTGTCTATTTGCATGTGTTTTCTGAAGTTGCAGTTCGTTGGCCTCTCAGGGCCCCCCTACTACACAGATAAGGAGTTCGTCAATAATTTTGATGGTACACCCCTAAATAACACACAGCTACAAGTGACGTAGAATTGTTGTGTTTTCATGAACACATATATGCCTATTTATAAATTATAATTTTAGCTGCGCTACTGGGCTGGGCTGGGCTGCGTCTGGGCTACCGTTTCTGAAAATGTAACTTTCTTAAATTTCTTTACCCTGGGGATATTCAAAAGATGAAGATACAACATAATTGATGACTCAAAGCTTACACCAGATCTTCTAGTCGAAACTAAACGAATCCCCGTGTAATCACGTGGTAGACGACGGTGGCATGCAGCTCGTCGGTGACACACCTGCCCAGCTTGTAAACCACGCCCATACCTGGGAGAACTAGGAAATCAAACGCTTTGCCCTGACAAAATAACTGTCTTAGCTTTTCTTATATTGATTATTACGTTGTTAGCGGATTAATCGACTCATTTTCTAAATATTGGAAGTAACAAAACAATCACAGTTCAGGAAGCCCACTTGGTAAGTAGCGATTGTACGCCACCTTGTCGATCAGAATTTTCATAGGCGTATCACGCTGGACCGCCATCGCTAATTTCCTTATATGGGCAAACAAAAAAAACAATGTGTTAGTTAGCTGAATGGCCAAATTGTGCATATAGGCTATCTCTTTAAAAACATGTGATTAATAAGCGTATAGGCTATGCAAAAAAACAAACTCACCTGTTTTTACAGTTTCCACTATTACTTAACTTAACAAGCCAACTTTAACCCTGGCATGGCCTCTCGATGTGTTTCTTGCTGTTTCTCTTTTTAAAATCAGTATTCGAGTCAATCGTGCTGATCCTTCGTAGATAACTTGACGAATCTATTTTCGTCTAGACCTTTCGGAGAAAAAAAAAACAGCGTTCTTTGATCTGTCCAGAAACTGGATAGGTTGCTGACGCCACAGGTGCCACACAACGTCTCGCTTGTTTGGCTGTCCAGAAATTATCTGATATTTAAGCATTATACAGCAAGCTGTATTGCACGATCAGAGTACATTGCTAATTTGTTCTTTTTCAGGATTGACCTACATGTCTGCTACACAAACTACACTGCAAAAAAATGTGTTGAGAAAGTAAACAGTTTGCATGGGTCTTTTTACGTAGTAACAACATGCCAATGTTTGGAGTAACTGCAGTGCCTCAAAACTCAACTCACACTCACTCAAGACACTTCAAATTGTGTGGATATAGTGTCAATTATTATGGCAGCCAAACATGCACATAGTGCTCAAACAAAACTGATGAACCATTCCTATGGATTTCATCTATAAATCCAGACCTCATACATTAATAATACTAACAATTATTTTTCTAACAAGTAGAAAATATAACTAATATCCAATAACCTTCCTTGGATGAGCTTCTTAAAAAAATTATGTTTTGTAAACTTATTTGTAAAAAAAAAAATTTGTCTAACCCATATTAACTACTATAGTATTATCAATTAAATATATACATATTTTTTGTATTAGCTATAGCCCCTGAATCATTGTGTTTACAGTGAGAACATACTGAGACAAGTCTTAGCCTGCACAACTTGCAGGTTTTGGCATGCGATTGAGATTGTATGTTTAATACTTCTTTGTATGTAGTGAGTGTTCTAAACAAACTGTATGGTTGAATGTAAGTGTCAATTGTTTTATATCCTGTAGAATTGAAGAGACAAGGGAGCACATACAAACTGCTCATGTAAATGCCTAGAGCACACCAAACAATGTCTGTATTTGGAAAGCATATTATTATTTAAGACATGTTCTTCTTACTGATATTGTAACGTGTGTGTGTGTGTGTGTGTGTGTGTGTGTGTGAGTGGGGGGGAGGGGGGGGGGGTATTCAAGCATTTGTGTGTTTTCTACAAATGTGCATGCTCAAATTAAATTAACAGTATTATTCTAAGGTTCTGGATCTTTTTATTTCAGTGCTTTTTGTTATATTAGGGAAGACTGAGAGTGGTCTGCCATTTATCTTAGGGCTTCATTCTACGACCCCAATGGAACTAAAATAGTTTAGTGACCTTTCATCTTAATGCCTTTTTGTTACCTAACTTGGTCTAAATAGAGGGTTGTCATTTATAGGGCTGATGTTTTTGGAGTGCTGAGGGGATTTATGTTGTCCTGCCCTCTGACAGTGAAATCTCCTGCTCTCATGGCCTCGCACTCCATGGCGATAATCCAGACATGCAAGCTGCTGGAATATAATTCCTATCCGGTTTTTGCATTGGCTTGCCAGTGTGCGGGGTTTGAGATTATGCCTGCTATTTTCTTTACTCACTGGACAGGGCAGCATGCTGTCAGTTTTGAAAACAACAAGTCTATACCCTGAAGGTGTAGGTTTGGCAGGGTACAAGGATGATGAGGATTTGGGTCCAGTGGAGATATGCAAGATCAATGCAGTCTGGTCTCTGTGTTGATGGTCTAATGATTTAGCAAGACTGGGAGGATTATGGTGGGATGGGCTGGGCGCATACATTATCGGTTGCAGTTTAGCTTCACGGTTATCCCAATGGCTGCTGTGTATGTATGAATGTATGTTCAGAGATCTCCCAGAATTATGTAACACTAGAATCGTCATCCCCTCTGGGCCTGCCCACTTGTCCAGCAGAACGCGCCTGTGGTTTTCTTCTCTTCCCCCCCACCCCCCAATTAGAGAAACCAAATGGGCATCTGTTATACTCAGGGGGAAGGGACAAGGCGCACAAGCATGCCGTAGTGGCTCGTGATTCAGGGCACAGCTGCAGTTTCTTTCTTGTAGTGCACGATGGCAAAGGACAAGGAAGATGCCGTTAGTTTTACATTGACGTTGGATGGCACACACTGAGCTATGGTAGTGAAGTAGATGGGCATGAGTAGAGTGTGATGCGTTGGTTCATGGAGGACTAGTTCGTCCCAGGGGTGGTAGAGGATGAAGTTTAAGAAGTTCATCACGATCATGCAAGCGGCCATCGGGGTCGTTCCCCTCAACAAGCGGGAGCTCTTGCCGCCTGGTAGGAAACTGTGGAGACCTCCCGGGTGAGTTTGGTGTATGGTTTTGAAATGATCGTGCGAGCAGGTTTACATGTGCTTTTTCAGATCTGTGTTTGTGTGTGTATGTTTATTAGAGTGTGTCTGAAGTATGCATTAACTAGTAATAGTATGTTTTTTTTACGAACAATGTTTACGAATAGGTGTTTTGCGTAACTCACGAAACAACAAATCGAATTGTCTTCATGTAAGAGGTTACTGTGAACCCATGTTATATTACCTGTAACTGCATGAGCTTAACCCTTTTCTGAGAATCACTGTTGATGTTTCTCTACATGAGATTAGGTTTAGTGTTTGCTTTTTTCAGCAATGCAACCCTGTTTGTATTCAATTCAGGTCATGATGTTGCACTTAGTACAACAGAGGCAAATTTGATTGTAGATTCCAGTAGTACTCTGCCAGGGAGAATGGTCTGTTTCCCGTAACTGACATGGAGAAGCCAGGCCTGCTCATTCAGAGTTCCCTAACAGATTACATATTTTAAATCATGAGGGCTTCCATTTAATCTATAATTAGGATTTGCACGTCCTTCAGACTGCTTCTACTAGGTGAAAATTGTTGTTTATATAGTGGTAGTATTTTATAATATAATACGTTATTCAGCGTATTTTATGGAAAGTTTGCCTCGGTTCTTTGTCTAAGCAGCCAATTTCTACTCAATAAAAACACAGGTGTCCAAGAAAGTGCATGTTAAAGATAATTTTTGTCAAAGTCAGTAACTCCTGGCTTTTGTTTTGAAGTTTTAGATTTGTGACCTATATTAATAGTTGGTATCACAATAGAAGGTTATCCTGTTAAGAGAGACCTCGAATGCTTCTCACAATTGTCTCACTGCCTAAGCCTGGGGACAGGGACTTTAAATGGAAAGGGGAAATGCTAAAACAAAATACTGAGCTGTGAATGTAGTCAAAGATCACAGTAAGGTTAATCACTTTATACTCGTCTATTCATTTTTAACGTTTGCTTTGAGCTGCAGGGTGCATGTTTGGCTTTAGCCCATAGAGATTAGCGTTGCACTATGTTTGAGCGTTCCACGACTTTGTCACTCAGCCCCTTTTAAAGCAGTGTGCTCAAATATTTTGTCGTGACCTGTGATGCAATTTGTTAATGCATGTCCTGCACGTTAGTTATTGAGCTTGTTTGCAGCCATGTGTGCTAGTGGTGATTGTTAAAAGCCAATCGGAGAATGCTTTGTGTTATGAGTACAGTTTAGTGGACAGTTATGGGTTGGTGTTTCACACTTAAAGTCTATTATCATCCATCCTTCCCTCAGTTGTAATTTGAAATGAATGGTAAAATCTTGATAATCTTACAGCTATTTCACATTGCATGAGCATGATTTATTTTTAGTTGGTGACCTTGTTGTTTTTTGTAAAGAAAACACTTGTCCGACACTTATCCACTTATGCTGGATGTGATAAGTAAGTCCTGAAGTTTCTAGATGTATAATATATGTGACTGATTTAATTGACAAATTAATATTTTCAATCCCATAGGGACCAACCTCCAACAGAGCAGTCAAGCTTCAGGTCCAGTTGCTCCTGGGACAGATTCTGTACATATCACTGCCTTGGCCGACTTTCCGTACCTAGCTTCTCGGCTATTTTAAGGGTAAGCAAAAGCCTTTGTCGTTCACCTGATATTACCATGTGTCTACACTAGTCTGTCTGTGAGATGTTTGGGGAATTTCTTTTGACATTGTTCTGACTTTATTTGTAAGAAATACATAATTGTAATGTAACATAATTACAAACACACTGTTGACCTAAGTAAAAAAGTAGTTATTTTAATCAAGGAAAAATTTATTGATACTAGAATATGTTATAGAATTAACTTGCACATACATGCATAAAGTCATTTCAAAAAACAGGTGGTGCATTTTAGCCTGGTGTGAGAGTTAATGTCCTGTATAATTTGGCTAAGTTGCTTAAAAAAATAGGCAATAATGGCTGTATTTCATTAAAATAGTAGCTAGCTTTTGGCATGTCTGCATATCCAGTATCTTTGTACTTTTGCCCTATTTAAATACTGGTAACCCATTGACCTAACTAAACTTGTTACCAGTGTTTGTGTAACTACAACGATGGACCTTCACACGGAAGTTCCATTGTAAGCTAAACTGTAGGCTATACAACATTTTAGGTCACTGAGACTACTTTACATCACAATGTGCTTAACAATGCTAAATAGTAGGCTACTGAATAACTGTATTATGGAGCCGTAGAATTAACCAATTACACAAGTGTAACTCCTGCAGTCTACGGTTGTTATAATACCTAGGCTTTACTGTATGGTCTGCAGGCTTTGACCAATGCATTGGATGAAGGAGACAATTTTCATTGAGTATAATACTTTGACTCAGGATACACACCTTAATTATATATCGGAAAGATGAATGACTTCGTTTTTGTTAATGCAAACTAGGGTAAAATTGGCTGGATTTTCTATCTCTGCATTTTAGACCAGAAATTAATATACCCACAACACAAGCGATAGCACTAGTGGCTATGGACTATACCCCCCTACTTTCAGTTGGTATATTCCAAGCATTCCACTTGATGGATTCTGGGCGCTAAACTTTATTTTTTAAACGTCTCCTACCCAGGGCAAATGTTTTTGAGCAGAACTTTTCAAAATTAGAACGTAAAAGAAATAGATATACGTAGATCTGATTTACAACTTTTAAAATAAAACAAATTCATATTTTAGCTACTTCATAGTCCTGTTTGAACCTGCACAATGCCGATCAACGGACTGTTCTCTCTTAGCAGATATGCAACGCAATATTTTCACGTAAGTAGACGACATGGAAAAAAGAAAAACTTTCTGAATGTTTGTCATTAATAATAGAGAAAGGAAAGTCGAATTTGTTACCTTTCTTATTGACGCGCTACGAAACATGTACTCAGCCACAAAGGTTATTTCGGGACCTTCAGTTGTAGCCCGCCTGTTGCACCTGCTGCAACAATGTAACGTTACCAAGTCGGACACTTTGATTGCAAGCTATTGTCGCTATCTTCTAAATTGCAGATATAGAGATTTACTGCAACAGTAACTGGAGATTCATAAGCCTAGATATACTGAAGGTTGAGGCCAGGTTTTCATGCACAAGTATATATTTAATCATACACTGGATTTCTGTAGATGACCTCAGGTCAGGACGCAGTGTGGTTGTTACTAGATTTTGTATAAATTAAATACATTGCAGAAAAGTATTATTATTATCTTAAAAATTCAAGATTTTTCTCAGTCTGTCAAATAGTACGTAAACGCCGGCAACAACAAGAAAAGTTCTGCTAGGGTACGTTATTTTTACAATTATGCATAGCTAATTTGACACATCATGGCACTATTAAACGTGTAATGATTTCAAGATGTCTTGTCTCAATCGTTTACTTTCTGCAAGTAGAGGGCATACAACCATCCTAACTTGACCCTGGGCTTGATAATATGAACTCTTTAGTTTCTATTTGGTGTCATAAAAAGCAATTGGACACTGAAGTTCGTTGCCTTGAATAGATCTGTTCTGTGTTGGCTTTATAATACTTTGCTACTGTTATCTATGATGATGGACACTGTACATAAAAAGAAAAACTAAAATGCTCTATTAGGTATGGATAGAAGTGTTTTGATTCTGTCTGTGCACAATCCAACGTCCATTTTTTGTTGCCCAATATGATAATGCAACTTTATGTTGGGTCAGCTAGCTGTGACACTTGAATCAGTCTGTTTATAGAGTGAGTTTCCGCTGCACGTTATTTTGTTTTGCCTGAGTGAGCCAGGCTTGAGATTAAATCCTTGTCTAAGCCGCATCCAGTGAGGATGGCCCAGCGGGATTCTAGTCATATTAAAGGTTCTCAGCTGTTCATGTCATCAGAAGGAGTCGTATTTGTGAGTTATTGCGTAATACTCTCAGGGTGTTCAGACTTGTAGCAAACAGACTTGACAGTGAAGATCTAGTCAGAGCAGCGTTGTGACTTAACATTACAGAGACTGTTAAATTTTCCTTGATCATGGTTTTATAAGAGACCAGAGGATGCATGGTTTAGTGAAATTCTAATTATGTTGAATTGACCATTCGTTCCAGGGTCTGATTTGACTATGGCTGGAATCTCTCAATTCATGCCTATCGAAAATGTTATGATCGCTGACTTTGAAGTACAATATTTTGTGAAAAACATTCAGTATGTTGAAAGTTCAGTTTTTAAGAACATCAATGCCAGTCTTCACATTGTCCCTTTCTGTAGTACTGTCAGTAATTGTTGCAGTGAATTCTGGAAATCGTTTAATTTTCGGTTTCTTTCTTCATCGTGAGCATGCACATGTTAGCTGCATGTAATTTTAAGTAGTTTGCCTGCTTATTACCTTTTAAAATCAGTAGACCCTGTTGAAAATAAGCAAATAAACTGAGTATTAATTGTATTAGTTCTCAAAAGACAGTTATTACACACAATGATATAACCATGTAAAGCATAATTGGCTAGACTATTTGTATACCACTAGAGGGTAGCACAGACTTCTTTTTGACCAAACCACAGTCGGATGCTTGTTCATTGAGTTTTTTTCTACATAGTTTACATATCTGACAGAATATGACACACTGAACAAATTTTAAAATTATTCGAATGTATAAGTTGCATATAGTAAGATTGAATGTAGCGGCCCAACCTCTTTTTTGCTTATTACAAATGTGTCTTTCTTTTTATTGCTGACATGTTTGATGATGTTTGCTCTGTCGCTGCTATGTGGCAATATCCTCTTCTCCGAATCACAAAGTATCCACACTTGTGATATCTCTGGTTATTGATTTATGAGCATTGTCTTTGGATTTGCCCCGATCCTCATCAGCCTGTTGTTGTAGCTATCTTTAGACTGTCGAGGCCCATTTTATCAGAGGCATATCATCAGACCCCATCTGTAATTCAGGTCGTCTACTTTGTACCTCGGGCCTGGACTCTTAAAGTGGGTTACGGTCTGATTTGACCGTGCACTGCGTCCTACAGTGATGTCACTGTTTCTGTAAGCCCGCTAGACCACATCTATGTCTATCAGCAGTACAGGGATTTCACTTTCCCTGTACAGTAGCTCACAAAACGAATCAAACTTGAAGCTTTTGACCATGTGTTAAATGCCTGCTCGCAACCTGCGTTTTGTGTCTGTGTGCATATAATCCCTGCCTCAACACACAAGAGTAGGTCAGTTGATCACGTGAAACTACACCCTAAACATCTGTATATCTGGCCTGTTACAGTATTTGTGTTAGTGTGTGAGAGAGAGAGAGTGTGTGTGTGTGTGTGTGTGTGTGTGTGTGTGTGTGTGTGTGTGTGTGTGTGTGTGTGTGTGTGTGTGTGTGTGTGTGTGTGTGTGACACCATATGCACTTGCTAAACAAGCGCAAAGTGTATTTAATCTTTCCCGTGCGTGTTCCACTGTGCAGGAGTGTGTGTGTTTACACTGTCTGTAGGATTTGCTCTGAATGTAGGCCAGCAGAATCCGTCTTACGTCAAATCCAGGCAGGCATGCACGGTGGCAGGCAGGCTGGCAGGCAGGCAGACAGATGCAGGGTGCTGCTGGTGTGTAGTACTGATGCTGCCACTGATGCTGCCGGGTCAGTAATGGAGAGGAGCTGTGGCGTAGCTCACCCTGACCGAGCACAACCGGAGGTAGACAGACAGACAGCACGGAACGATGAAGACCGTTATGCACCTGCACAGAAAATGGGCCCACACGTACAAGGCCATCCGCATCCTCCAGGGGCTCGTGAGTGAATCCATCTTGGCTCAGGCGAGACAGGACCACCCCAAGGTTGAGGAGAAGATACAGACCGCCGGGCTTAGTGTGTCAGGGCTCAAGTTCATTTTGTGATAGAGAAAGTTAGGTGAAACATATGTTTTTGAGTTTTGTATTGAGTTCGCTTGAGACAGCTGAATAGGTTTAGAACACTTGGGAACCATTTGTTTCCAAGTGAGAGAGGGTGGAAAGTGGAGAAGCCTATGTCTACTTCGAGCTTACTGAAAATGTACTGGGTATATGGAGTGAAGTTGACTATTTAGTTTTGTCATGGTAAATTTAAGAGCTAGTTGTTCGCTGTTTAGTTGTTGTTCAAGAGTGTGTGAACGTGACAGAGTGGTGAAATAGTTGTGTGGTTATTCTTGATATTAAACTGTTGTGCTGACCATGTAGCAAGAACATTTCTTGATTAGAATGGTTGGGCCAATCCAGCGGTTTGTTTTACAGTTTGAAGATGTTGTGTGTAGCTTCAGTTACATAACCTTTAGATCAGCCTGCTTATGAAATACAAAATAACCATCCTTTTAAAATATTATATAGATTTTGAATAATGAATTTTTTTTCTTCCCACCAGAACCCAGTCATGGAGGAGACCGTGTGGGAGCAATACACAGTGACGGTGCAGAGGGTGAGTCCATCCCCCCTCACAACACACACCACTCTGGATTACCGTACCCGCTGTAGCTCCACTCACTAGACTGGGGGATTCTACTGCAAACAAAATTAAGTTGCGTCCGGCTCTTCAAACCTTTGTTTGGGAATCATGTGTCCCGGGGTCCTGATCCAAAATCCATACAATGCATTGGGAATGTACCGTGATGGAATACAAATTCACCCGAGAGCTTGCTGCTCACACACGCTTTTACCTTTTGATAGTTTGACAACCGCTCGCACACTAGTAGTTGCAAGAAACTGCTATTGGAGCAGCTGAGATCATTGTCTCACATTCAGTATATATTTTATATTAGTGAAGCCTAAAGCAGCTTTCTGAAGCGGTTTTGATCCACTGGTGTTTTTCTGACCGCAACTGACCTGTCAACCGGCAGCTGCCGTCATTCATTTCTCTATCTCTACTGCCTTAGTTTCTCTCTACTTTGTCTGTTTTCAGTATTTATCTCCCTTGTTCTTTCCTCTTGACATTTCTCCTTCATCCTAGCAGATTCCTTCATACTCACTGGATTTCATGACTAAGTCTGTATCATCCTCTCTTAGGATTATCCTTCATCGGTCGCTCTACGTCTGTTGTCTTTCTCTTTATGTATTCTCGTGAGTTCACTTTCTTTTTTGCATCTGTTTTGCTTTGGCACCCCCCCCCCCCTCTCTCTCTCTCTATCTCTCTCTCTTTTTCTCTCTCTCTCTCTCTGTCCATGCATCCCTTTCTCCCCGTGGCCATCTGGACAGATAGTGGATTGGTGAACTGATTTCAGTACAGATGGGAGAGAATGGGGGAGGGAAAGGGAGGGATGTGCAAAAACCTCATCCAATATGTGCTCTAATCTGCTCTGGGCTATGCAGGGACAGGTACACTTCAGGGCTGAACAGTAGAAAAGGACTGATGATATCCAATAAAGCAATCTTTATAAGTCTACAGATTATCTCCCAAATACCTGAAAAAGATGAAGCCAAGATGTTCTCAAAGTGTATGAAATCACTGTTATGACCAGCATCTATAACATACAGTTAGGCCCAAAAATATTTGGACAGTGACACAAGTTTTGTTATTTTAGCTGTTTACGAAAACATATTCAGGATACAATTATATAATCAATATGGGCTTAAAGTGCAGACTCTCAGCTGTAATTTGAGAGTATTCACATCCAAATTGGAGCAAGGGTTTAGGAATTCTCTCTCTCTCTAATTGGACAATTGACTCAGAAGGCTGCAAAAAAAAATCTGTCATCAATTAAGCAGTTAAAAGGTCTGGAGTTGATTCCAGGTGTGGCGTCTCTCACACAACATCTCAAAGGAGCTCTCAATGGAGGTGAAACAGACCATCCTGAGGCTGAAAAAGAAGAAATCCATCAGAGAGATAGCAGAAATGTTAGGAGTGGCCAAATCAACAGTTTGGTACATTCTGAGAAAAAAAGAGTGCACTGGTGAGCTTGGGAACTCAAAAAGGCCTGGACGTCCACTGAAGACAACAGTGGTGGATGATCGCAGAATCCTTTCCATGGTGAAGAAAAACCACTTCACAACATCCACTCAAGTGAAGAACACTCTCCAGGAAGTAGGTGTATCAGTATCTAAGTCTACCATAAAGAGAAGACTTCATGAGAGTAAATACAAAGGATTCACCACAAGGTGCAAACCATTAATCAGCCTCAAAAATAGAAAGGCCAGAATTGACTTTGCCAAAAAACACCTGAAGAAGCCAATCCAGTTCTGGAACAGCATTCTTTGGACAGATGAGACTAAGATCAACCTGTACCAGAATGATGGGAAGAAGAAAGTTTGGAGGAGAATTGGAACAGCTCATAATCCAGAGCACACCACATCTTCTGTAAAACATGGTGGAGGCAGTGTGATGGCATGGGCATGCATGGCTTCCAATGGCACTGGGTCACTTGTGTTTATTGATGATGTGACAAAAGACAGAAGCAGCCGGATGAATTCTGAAGTGTATAGGGATATACTTTCTGCTCAGATTCAGCCAAATGCAGCAAAGTTGATTGGACGGCGCTTCACAGTACAGATGGACAATGACCCAAAACATACTGCAAAAGCAACCCAGGAGTTTTTTAAAGCAAAGAAGTGGAATATTCTGCAATGGCCGAGTCAATCACCAGATCTCAACCCAATCGAGCATGCATTTCACTTGCTCAAGACAAAACTTAAGGCAGAAAGACCCACAAACAAGCAACAACTGAAGACCGCTGCAGTAAAGGCCTGGCAAAGCAGGAGGAAACCCAGCGTTTGGTGATGTCCATGGGTTCCACACTTCAGGCAGTCATTGCCTGCAAAGGATTCTCAACAAAATATTGAAAAGTAACATTTTACTTGGGGTTATGTTTATTTGTCCAATTACTTTTGAGCCCCTGAAATGAGGAGCGTTTGTATAAAAATAGCTACAATTCCTACATGTTTAATCATATATTTTTGTTCAACCCTTGAATTAAACTTTAAAGTCTGCACTTCAATTCCGTTGTAGTTGTTTCATTTCAAATCCAATGTGGTGGCATGCAGAGCCCAAATCATGAAGATTGTGTCACTGTCCAAATATTTTCGGGCCTAACTGTATACAGTAAAACTGCAGTGCTTATCTTTCCCCTCCAAAGGACCCAAAGATGGGGTTTGGCATCGCAGTGTCAGGGGGGCGGGATAACCCCAACGAGGACAGCGGAGAGACGTCCATCGTTGTTTCTGACGTGCTACAGGGAGGACCTGCTGATGGCCTGCTATTGTACGTAATGGCTGTCCGTAAGACTTTACAGCATACCATGACTGTGTAGAGACTGTTTATTTAATAGTTTGTACTGTGTGGGGTTATGTGGTTTCTGGCTGATGGTGTCTCTGTCTGACTGCATGTTGCAGTGAGTGTGACCGGGTCATCCAGGTGAATGCCATCCCCATGGAGGGCGTAGTCCACTCTTTTGCCGTGCAGACGCTCCGGAAGTGTGGCAAAGTAGCCAAAATAGTAAGTCAATCCCCTGACAATGATGTTAGCGTTATTTTCTGTTATAAAGCTACATTTGAATAAAATAAAAAAGTGTGTTTTTAAAGAGTAAAAAGTTTCTGATTAAGAAACTCTTTGTCTTTTAACAGACTGTCAAGCGACCAAGGAAAGTTCCCATCAGCCAGCTGACCCGCGCCCCCTCCCCCGACGACCGGGTCTTCAACAACGACTACAACGACGACTACGACTACGACCAGGACCGGCGCAGCGTCTACAGCGGCCGCAGCGCCCCCGGTGGAGGCCGGGAGCACAGCCTGGAGAAGGAGCGGGGTGCAGGCTATGTGGACTATAGCCGGGACTACGGTCGGGAGGACCGAGGCAGGAGCATGGAGAGGAGCCCCGACCGGCAGTACAGACGGGACGGCAGCAGGGGGCGGACTCTGGACCGCGAGCGTAGCCCCGACCGGCGCTACAAGAGCGACCGCACCCTGGACCGAGACCACAGCCCCGACCGGCGCTACCGCAGCGAGCGCACCCTCGACCGCGACCTGAGCCCCGAACGGCGCTACCGCAGCGACCACACGTTGGACCGGGGCGGTCTGGGCCCCGCCCGCAGCCACTCAAGAGACCCCAGCTTTGAGAGGGGCCGGGAGCGAGATCCCAGAGACCACAGAGAGCACCGCAGGGAGGACCCCGTGAGGAGGGCCAGCAGCAGAGACCGTCTGGAGCGCTCGCCTTCGCCCATCACTCTGCCCGTCCCCATGCCTCGCCCCCCTCGGGACCAAGAGGAACCCCTGGAGAAACCGCTCAACGTGCTGCTTTTGAAGAACAGGCCTAACGAAGGTAGGCGTCAACAGCAACACTTCTGTGTCTGTCTGCAGGCTATAGCTTGTCAGATATTGTTATGTTAAAAATAATATGGAATATTTAGTCTCTAGACATTCTTCGACTGATCATTGCAATTGCCAATCCACATTTTCTTCATGGCATTATCATATTGCAATGGCAAACTAATCAGGCCAAAATGTGTTTTTGAACCAGACAGTTTGAAAGATTTTGTCAATGATTTAGCCTATTCTAATTTCCCTGCCCAGTAAAAAACTGATTATTACGCATAAATTGTCAATAGTTTTTGAACCATGTATCTTTAAAAATATAGAAAAGGGATAGATAGAAAAGGATGGAAAAGCTAAATAAATGTATTATATTCTTACATGTATCCTTACACCTAAGGTCTTTATTAGAAATAATATTTTACTAGACCTTATTGTTCTTTATTATTATGGATATGGACTGAGTATGACTTACTATATTGGCAGATTGTCCTTGCGTAACGTTGTTGCGATACTTGCGGTGTTTTAGAGTATGGCCTTCGTCTGGGCAGCCAGCTTTTCATCAAGGAGATGACCAGCACAGGCCTGGCCAACAGAGATGGCAACCTACAGGAGGGGGACATCATACTCAAGGTATGGTGACGTCTTTTCTCACTTGTTTGTAAGGCTGTTAAAAGCTATAGTCTCACTTGGAAGTGCGGCTAGCGCAACTATAGCTCTCGGATTTTCGAATCATTTATTCCTGTGTGTACTCGTATCCGTTCCTTTCTCTGTCTAATGTATCTGTCACCATCTCTCGCTAAGATCAACGGTACAGTAACAGAGAATTTGTCGCTGAGCGACGCGGGAAAGCTGATTGAGAAGTCGCGGGGGAGGCTTCAGTTGGTGGTGCAGAGAGACAGACGACATGTGCTGATCCGAATCCCCCCGCTGGCAGATAGCGACTCCGAAATTGATGGTGAGAGACCCTCCAAACTCACAGGCAGCAGCTCCTTTCCCACTTGAAATGGAAACTCTACCATGATGCTATTAACCCAGTTGTATCTACGTAGCTGGTAAACCGTAGTCCCTGACTTGGGGCTGAGTTGTAAATGTATATCTTTGTGTCATGCTGTGTTCTTCTGCAGGTCTATGTTCCGTATTTGTTTTGTCTGTTTTGTTTCTGTTGATCCTTTTGCCCCAAACCATGTTTTCCCCTTCGTTGGTAAAAATAAAAGTTGTCTATTTGAATCACCTTCCTCGGTTTTTCTATAACGTGCTCTACAATCACAAGGCCTGGCTCTGAAATATATACTTTGAACAATTACAGTTTATATTAGTTTGCAAAACAAAGATGACCTGATGACGGAGTTTTAGCTTTTTGAAAAACATCACTGCATATTGAGATTTTTCTCTAAAGAAATGCACTGAATACAAACCTTGCATCAGGCTACACTGAACAGAATATGCTCTCTACCTCCATAGCAACCTGCCCCATGTTTTTGAACGTTTTAAATGTCACATGACCACAGTGCAAACTGTGATTGGCTGTGACAGGACTGGATTGGAGGGAGGAGTGTTGTTCTGACCCAAACTTCGGCAGGGGGCCTTGTCACACAGCCCTGCGACTTCTGACCCACTTTATCAGAATTTGCTACTCTGTATGTGTGTGTAGGTGAGAGTGTGTATTTGATGATGTGTAAGTGTATGGTGTGTGTATGGGAGGGGGGGGGGGGTGTTAGAGTAATCTAATCCACCATCATAATCCAGCTATTAGATATGACAGAATTTCATTATGTTATGGTCCTCAGTCTCCGCACTGTTGCCAATGCCTGGTGCTAAGTAAGGCTCACACAGTGGCAGGGACATAGAGAACAATGGGGATTGCCTATGTGTCAGAGCGGATTGTCCCTACCTGCCAGCTCAGCTTTGCCTCTTTCGCAATTAAAACCAGTTTAATTGGAAATGACATTGGGCCACCAGCCTCTTTCTCTCTTTCCTGTTTTTTCTTTTCATGCATGTTGTTTTTGTGATGCAGCATTGATATTGATATGAGCACTAACATGTTCATGTCATGTGTTTTGTCCAGACATCTCTGAGATTGAGTCCTACCGCTCCTACTCGCCACTGGAGGATAGGCGGAGCCATCACTCTGACCTGTCATCTCACTCGTCCAATGAGAGACTCCGAGATAAGCCGAGGTAAACAGACCATCTCTTTGCATTAAACAAATTGTGCATTAAAAAAATTGTGAATGAATTGCTTTTAACATATAAATGCAATATTTATGTAGGTCCCTTATGAGTAAGTAAAACTTTCAAA
This sequence comes from Galaxias olidus, assembly GCA_026901105.3. Classification (NCBI taxonomy): domain Eukaryota; kingdom Metazoa; phylum Chordata; class Actinopteri; order Galaxiiformes; family Galaxiidae; genus Galaxias; species Galaxias olidus. The sequence goes on along the minus strand of JAPMUY010001940.1, from coordinate 112,471 downwards.
ACTCCTTACAGAACAATCCCAAAGTGAATGATGATGTAATTGAATAGCTTTTTTATTACATTATAAGGGAAGATCCTCCAAGCAGATTGGCTAAAATGGGTGCCATGCCAACACCATTTAGAGCACCTGACAGGGTGGCTACGCCCCCTCCACCTGCACAAAGAGAGGAGCCCCGCTCAGAAACTCCCCCAGGTACTCGTACTGCACTGTCGTCTCTTCACGTCTGTTAAACAACGTATGTAAATGGATCGTCATCAAGACAAAAACTGTCGTCAGAAGCAACAGTGTATGCATAATCGCGCCTGCCATGTCCTTCTCTCGACTCCGCTTCTGTTTTTGCCTCTCCAGCTGTCACAGTTGCTCCTAGATCCCATGCTCCCCCTAAGGTACCTCTGAAACCTAGCATAGAAGATCAGGATATATATGGGTAAGTTGAAACACATTTATAATTAATATGATAGAATTGTCTTTTGCCATTTTATACTTATTTATTTTCTAAATCTATATGCCTCCTAGACTTAATAGTATTTAATATGCACTGTGTTGTGTGCGTGTGTAGTCCCAACACAATGATGGTGCGCTTCAAGAAAGGTGACAGTGTGGGGATGAGGCTGGCAGGAGGGAATGATGTGGGAATCTTCATCGCAGGAGTTCAGGAGGACAGCGCCGCAGATCAGGAGGGCCTTCAAACAGGGGATCAAATCATGAAGGTAGTAGATCACGTTCATGTCCTACTGGAGTCGGTATCTTCATGCCATTTTAGAAAGCATTATTAGTGTTGTTGTTATTATTATTATTAGGCATATTGTTGTACCTTTTATTGATGTTAGAAAATTTTTGGTTTATTAAGATATAGTTTTGAGTAATTTGAATAATTTACATTCAATTTAATTTACGTGTTTGTGTTTCCTTTGTTGTAGAATTTAAATTTAAGTTTGTGTTCCCTGCTTTTTGCTGTTATGTTCAATACTTGTTCAATACTTTGTGCACTACCCAGGTAAATAACGTGGACTTTAGGGGCATGGTGCGTGAGGACGCTGTTCTGTACTTACTGGAGATTCCAAAAGGAGAGGACGTTACCATTCTGGCTCAGAGCAAACCTGAAGGTCTGTGTAGATCATAAAAGCTTTACTAAATGATAACCTATGGATACACTGATAAAGGAAATGTATTGTCTCATCTCAGAAGGTGTTTTTTTAAGTAGTCTGATATCCGTTTTTATTATTAAAGTATTCCAGATGCTCAGCAATATAAATAATCTGTCTCACAGTGTACAAAGACATCGTGGCGTCAGGGCGAGGGGACTCTTTCTATATCAGGACCCACTTTGAGTATGAAAAAGAAACTCCCCAGAGCCTGCCTTTCTCCCGGGGGGAGATCTTCAAAGTGACTGACACCCTGTTTGACGGCAAGCTGGGCAACTGGCTGGCCATCCGCAATGATAAAGACAACCAGCTGCTGGAGAAGGGCATCATTCCTAACAAGAGCAGGTGCGTCGTAGTTCTTGGTTCTACAAAAAAAAAAAACATCCATAATTGTTATTGTTTTTGGCAAATGTATTGCCTTTTGTTGATATTTTTGGAACAGCTGTGTTTTTTTGTCCTTTTTGGCTGTGTCCTTCTTATTCTAACTTTCAGTCATAACATTGTCCTCATGTTGTTGTTGTTTTCATTTCGTCCCACAGAGCCGAACAAATGTCCAATGTCCAGAATGCCCAGAAAAGCGCCGGCAATGACAGAGGAGACTTCTGGAGGTTAAGAGGTCAAAGGGCTGCCAAGAAGAAGGACCTACGTAAGAGCCGAGAGGATCTGAGTGCCGCACCAGTCGCCACACGCTTCCCCGCATACGAGAGGGTGGTCTTACGGGAAGGTGCGTCAGAAATGACACTCAACACACACTGCAGCAACCCATTGTACTGATTAACAAATTTTACACAAACACAATTCATATATTCATAAATGTAATAATTGATTTATATTTATTTATGTGCCTTTTCTTATAATGTTATTTTTGGTTCCATCAGCTGGCTTCAGGAGGCCTGTTGTTCTCTTTGGACCCATTGCTGATGCTGCCAATGATAAACTTGCCACCGAGCTGCCTGAAGAGTTTGTCATAGCCAGTAAATATTGCTCCTCTTCCTTCTCGTATGATGAGAACTGCACCATGCACAATTACACCATGTTCTTTATTTAGCATAAATGCAATGGTGATATTTGTTCTGCCAACTAGAAACAGAGCCCAAGGATGCAGGAAGTGAGAAGTCTTCGGGTGTGGTTCGACTCAACACCATTCGACAGATCATCGATCAGGTACTGAAAGACTGGTGGAATTCACCATCACATTAGGCCTTATCTGAGTTCTATCAAATAGGATTCTATCATTCCAGTCAATATTTGCTTGTATTATTATTCTCACTACTGGACTGTTCTTCTTTTGTATGTGCCTGCTTGCCTTATGTAAAGCACTTTGAATTAACTATATTTGATTTAAATGTGCTACACAAATGCTTTTCACTTGGCTTGAATTGACTTCCTCATTCATTCGCTATGATATGTGTTTGCTCTGTCACCACCACGTCTCGTATCTCGTCTCCCAGAACCTCCACGCCCTGCTGGACGTGACTCCCAAGGCGGTGGACACGCTGAACTACACCCAGTGGTACCCCATCGTGGTTCTGCTCAATCCGGACAGCAAGCAGGGGGTGAAGACCATGAGGAACCGCCTGATGCCCGGCTCCAACCGCAGCGCCCGCAAACTCTACGAGCAGGCTGTCAAGCTGAGAAAGACCTACGGACACCTCTTCACCTGTGAGCACTTGTCATTTGTGCTCATTAGGCATGTAGTGTAATACCCCAGGAAAGAATAGCAAATGCAAAGGTTGTGAGCACTAGCAATGTTGTTTTATGTAACCAATAGGGCAAGACACTGCCTTAAGTTAATGATTTGAAAACTAAACAAATCTTAAAAGGTTCTACCAGATATTTATACCATATTCCAAAAGCTTACATGATGAAGTTTGGGCAGTTGTCACCCCTTTTATTAGATGTTCTATGTATTTATTTAGTAAAAAAAAACTAAAAAAACTTACCAATACCAAAGTGAATTAGGCTCTGCTGTATATGTATTTCAAAACACCACATATTGTTATGTTTGTCAGGCTCCATATTTTTCTTCTGAACTATACTATTTTGATGTTTTTTAAAACCCACTAGCAACCATTGACCTGAACTCAGCCAATGACGCCTGGTACGGCAGTCTCAAGGACTCCATCGGAGAACAGCAGGAAAGAGCTGTGTGGGTCTGTGAGGGCAAGGTAAGACACCTATGTGTGAAATAAACCTTCCATTCACTGTCCAATGTAAAGGCCTCCACTCCACTATCTTTTTATCACCCTCTGTCTCTCACCCTTCTTCTTCCTTTTGCCACATTCTCGCTCTTTGCATTATCTCAGTTGGATGGCCCAGAGGAAGACCTGGATCTCCAAGACGACCACCTGTCCTACTTGTCGGCGATGAGCGCCGATTACCTCAGCATGGACAGCCACCTGACCAGCGACTACGAGGACACGGCCGACGAGGGCGGGGCTTACACCGACAACGAGCTGGACGAAGCGCTGGACGAGCCCCAGGTGTCGGCCATCAGCCGCTCCTCGGAGCCCGTCCTGCCAGAGGAGGTAGGCATAGCAACGGCCCATCACCCCTCTCATCCTTCACTTTATCAAAGCACGGTTCTTGTCTCCCACTCTTTCAGCTCATGTCTAACACAGTTCCATGTCTGTGGTAGTGTACCCTGTAGTGTGTGACATCATTCACTGCGTGTTTTCCTTCCTGTCCATCCATCCCACCCTTGTAGAAACCTTTCCCTGAGCCCCGGGCTCGCATGAAGCGCTCTGGGAGTAGAGAAGGGCTCCGAGATCCCAGCCCACCCCCCTCCTTCATCCCCGAACCCCCTAAGGTGAGACTCCCCTCCTGCTGAGCTTCCTGAGCACCTCCTCCTTAACACCTCATGAGACTAGACCTCCACAGTGAGGCCAACCCCTCTACATAAACATGTCCTCCCCTCTTCACCCCAACATCCAGGCTTAAACATCGACATAACCAACTTTTTGTTTGTATATCGCAATGCGTCACCCATGGTTTTCCAAGAGGTAATTCTCCTCCAAATGGCAAACTTGTTTACTTGGAGTCAGTCTTATAGAAGAAAAAAAATCTAACTTTTAAGTAAACCACCTTATTCTCCTCCTCCTGGCAGGTGAAGGCTCAGTCTCGCAGCAGTGACCCACCAAGGAGCTACGACTCTCCCTCCAGCAGCACCATCAGCAGTGATGCGGCCGGGGGTGGGGGGAGGCCGCCCCCGCCCCCCGTGGCCCTCAAGCCCTCGTTTGGAAGCCGGCTGCCCAACCCGTCTGAGGAGAAGGACCAGGGGCAGGGTGAGGACCCGGCTGGCCGCTCCTTCATGGGCAAAGTCAAGGCCTTTGAGCAGATGGACCACTTGGCAAGAGCCCAGAGGATGCTGGAGCTGCAGGAGGCAGAGCATGCACGGGTCAGTTTGCAGCATTGGGGCCGGGGTTGTTTCCTAACTCTTAATACCAGGTCAATCAATCGGCACATGTTGGTTCTGCTGGCATGGTGTCATGATTCAGACTTAATAGGGAGTTTATTTTAGGTCGCCTCCTTTAGCTGCCCCTTTTCAGAATTATCCAGCTGGCCACAGAACTTGTCTTGTCTGCTGGCTTTTTATCACACAATATCATGATTTTGTCTAATCATAATTTGCGACATTCCGTTGACAATATTGACTCCTTCAAGCTCCATGGTGGGTCGTTTCAAAAATGTTACCTGTTGCTATAATGCCTGCATTTTGACAGAACCGTGTCGTCTTTTCCGTCTCTCTCTGTACAGCTGGAAATAGCCCAGAAGCATCCGGACATCTATGCAGTCCCTATAAAAGCACCCAAGCCTAACCAGAACCGTCCTCAGCCCATAGGGTAAGCTTATGTTTTTTAGCATGTAGAATATTGAATATAGAATCAACTCAAGATTTTCTGTCTTTAAAACTGCTCTAGATGATCGTTTTGTTCTTTGAGTGTGATGGCATATTTTCTGTTAAATTACTTGTGATAGGCAGGTAATGGTCCAACAATAAGCTATTGGTTTCATGAATAACCTGTTCTCTCCTGCGGTGTGTGTTTTTGTGTGTTTAGCTCCAGCTCGAAACCCGAGCCGCAGGCTCCGTCCTCCAGGCCGCCCTTCTCCGAGAGTAGGGGACAATACCGCAACGACGATGATGAGGAAGAGTACCGCCGGCAGCTGGCTGAACAGACCAGACGAGGTTACTACAGCAAACCCCAGAAATACAATGACACTGAACTGTAGGCCCAGCCAACAAGCCAAAAACTGTTATAAGGCAGGGGGTTCCCCCTGTGTCCAAACGTCGTCCTTGGAAAGTCTGTCCCTGTTCTTTAGCCCCACCTAGGAGCAGGAAGTCTTTACCTATTCCAGGAAACAACTTCACAGGGCTGAGGTTCTATGTGTTGTCACATGAATCTTTTTTTTTATTGACCATGTTTATCTGAAACTGGCATCCTAATCCCGAGGTGCTTGTTTATCATCATTCCTGACAGTGATCATTCCAGGACTATTTGGTCCCTAAATCAAACTACCATTCCTTTTTTTTATCGGCACAATATTTCAGAGTGTATCATCAGTCCTCTTATTACACATTTTGTTACTTTAAAAGCCAGCTCGCAAGGCTGCCCTGAGTGTAAACGTCCTCTTTATTGTCTGCTAGTGCTGATAATGGTGAAAAAACTGTATTTTATCCAGTGTCACATTGTGTTACTGTCACATGTTCTGTAGTCAGCACATATTAAGTGCCTTTAGCTTTGAAAATTTAATTTTTTCCAATAACATAAAGAACAAAGAAGCAAGCAATGGATAATGCTAGTTAAGCTGCACACAACCTAAGACAATCAAATATTTTATGGTATAAAGTATACTTATTACGGTATCCTTTTTACCAGCAAGAGTCAGTCAGGACTGTGATGATTCATTTATGTTTTCTTTGCTTAGACTGCTTATACATTTGTTTTGTATCTTCTAACTTCCAGAATCTGCTTTTAGTGTGATTCAGGAGGTTTTATCTTTCTCAAATAAATTAAAAATAAATAACTTTTATCATTTGTACTTACTTATGTCTACATCGTGAATCACAAGAGGATACGCAATACTATAATTCCAATTTAGTCTCAATCAGAATTTGTTCTGAATGTTTATTTTCACAAGGCCCATTACAATAAATATTTCTGTTGTTGATTTTCATGCATTTGCGACACTTCGGAAAATAAATGTTTCGCATTTTGATTTACTTGTATACATACATGAAGAATACTGGACGATACACTCAGAAAATGCTAACACACAAAAGTCTTTGTGAAATAATGCCCTTTTGTTTATTGTTAAATTAGAATGGCAACTATCACATTAATTATTCATTTTAAATAAATGCATGGTCTTTTCCCTGCAGACTAACCAATGTAGGACATTAGTGGCTTTAGTTTTACAGCAGGTGTTCTCGTCATTCCATGCATCTATAACTGGCCATGTTGGTATAATCATAATGTAAGCTCAGGTTCTGAGTAGCCATGCTCCAAAAGACACACTTTTTTAGGTCCATTATCATTAAAGTACATTCATAGGACTGAGGAAAATAATGCCAAAGATATTATTTTACGTACTATTTGCCATCTTAATATGCACATGAAATTCAAAGTTATCTTTGGTTATTGATTAAACACATGTATTCTCTGCCTAGTGAATTAATCTGTCTTGTTATTTCAGAGATACTGCTGTCATAACCCTACATCTTTATGACAGATACAGATTAAGGCAAGTCAGTGCTGCAGTGACTATAATCAAAATACTTGTGTGATATCAAATACTACGATATAAATAACCTAAATGAAAAATAAATACACGTGATTTATTAATAAAATGTGTCGTGAACTAATGTGAGTAGTGTGAATCCCTGGAATTCAGCTGCAGCTCTGTCAGATGTAGACAGGTTGTTCTTGGGCTGTCAGCAGACGGTACATGGCCGCTGGCATGGTCTTCATATGGATCTAGGGCACATGGAAAAAACACTGCATGAGCAACAATGTCATCAGCATATACTCAGGTGAGTTGGCAATACTACAAAGACTGATAGCAGTGCAATCTTGTATTCTTTTAGACTCAAAGTTGGGGTGGTGGGAAATGTTTGCTTGCATCTACCTTGAGTTTGACCACAATTAAAATCCATACACACATAAATGAGTGAAATAACTTACATTGAATTTGTTTTACTTCCTTGAGTATCACTATTGTTAAATTCCACACAGAAAAATAAATTGAAAGCCTATGCACCTAACATTTTACTAAGGCAATGTTTTTGTGCACAACAGCCTTGAGTTTCACTACTATTAAACTCTATACAGACCACAAACTGGAAGGCCATGCACCGAATACTGGGGCAAAGTATTGTTGCATAATAACCTTGAGTTTCATTACAATTAAACTGCATACAGACAACATACTAGCAAAAGACCATTCAACAAACACTCTACTGTTGCAGGCATCTTCCTACCTCTCCCACAGCGTTGGACAGTATGTGAACGATCTTCTCGTGAGGCGTGGCCACCACGCTCTGACTGTTGATCTCAATGATGCGGTGACCGACCCGGACCCCACCTCTCTCAGCGATGCCCCCCCTCATCAGGCTGCAAATCTGTAAAAAAAAAAAAAAGGCACAAACTCTGCTCTGATTTTTTATTTTGACCTATTATGAGATTGTTTGATACTGAACTTCATGTTCAGATTTCCATTCACTGTGTTTTTAAAGGACAGCCTATTTACAAGAACACCACAACTATTTGCAATGAGGTAAAACATTGAGACTAACAATGCACCAAACAAAAGACCAAATCTAAAGTTCCTTGTACTTGTCCTGATACGTACTATTCCATTCTGTACGCTGAAGCCCAGCTGGTACCTGAGGTCAGGCCTGCGGATCAGAACCATGGTGACAGGAGGACAACGAACTATGTTCATTTTCAGCCTGGACTGGGACTTCAGGCCCTGAAGGGAACACAGGATTACCATGAGCTAAGAGACCACAGACTTTCATTTCCTGACTTCTAGCCACAATGTTATTGAGAATTAACTACACATTTAGGAAAAGCAGAGATGACCTAGATATAAAGTAGACCGTTTAAAGGGGGATGGGAGCAATTGAAAGAGAGGGAGAAAATTGATAATGAGCCAAGCACATTTTGGTGGTTGTGGTCACTGCTCAGGTAATTACTGTCATAAGTATTAGTACTTATTAAAGTACCTTAATGATACTTTGACACGTATTCAGGGGCAGTCCGACCAGACTGGTGCCGTTGATCGTCATGATCTGGTCTCCGATGTTCAGGCGGCCAGACTTCTCTGCTGGCCCAGCATGCATCATGCTGGCGATGATGACAGTAGGGAGAATAGAACCCCAGCCGGACTCCACAATGACCAGGCCCAGAATCTCCCCCTTCTGCTTCTCTATGTAAACCTGAGGCAAATCCGTGTGTATTATTAGAGATGTTGGCTGGGCTTGTGTCAGTAACTTGTTTTAGTGTAGAGTTAATTCAAGAAGTCAGCCATGGTATTATCCTTATTTGACCTCTTTAATGCGGTCTTCTATATTTAAATTTGTTCTTATTCTGCCATCTGCTGGTGAACTCACGTCTCTGCAGTTCTCCGACTTGGAGAAGTGGATTAGGTCGTCATTGTACATGTCCTGAGTGTTAAGCAGGTCACTGTACTCCCTCTGGCTCAGGTCCTCAGGGTCGATGCCATTGGCCCTAAGAAACTCCTGGTAGGCCACACTGAAGGCCTGGCCAATGGATTGAGCTATCAACTGGGCCTGAATATGGAGGAAACAATTGAATATGGGAAGAAAAGAAATAGGAGAGTGAGGGAGACTGTGAGATGCAGCCAAAAAAAAACAGGGAGACTTAAATAGGCATGAATAGGCACGGCATGTGAATCCTATAAAGCTTTGCATATTTTCCACTGCCTCTTTTTATGGCAATTGGCAATTGCAAATTCCCTTACCCACAATCTTGCGTAGGAGTCTGTCGGAGTCTGATACCCTGATCTTTTCCTTAGGTTTTTATTACACGTATGCTTGTCAACCTACACAATTGACCTGTTCAACTGTGAGTCCTTCCTGCTAGCCTTTGACTGTGGTTGTTGCATCATAGTCGGGCACATGCAAATCTGTAATTCATTTGACTCTTTATATAGCTTGTTCAAATTTGCTGTACGCCTCTTTCTTATGTATAACCTGTTTCAGCCACAACAATAATGTTATCACAGCTGGGTTTTATTTTGCTCAAATATACTCATGCCTACCTTGACAAACACCAAGCACACACTTACATCTTCTGACTCAAAGACGTGGCAGACCATTCTGTACTGACGCCGGTCGTCACAGGCCGTGCTGGCGTGGTCAGTGGTATCGTCCAGCTGGTCTTGGGCACTTCTGGACCGTACCATTTTGCCCCGGGCCATCAGAACCACCATGTTGCCTATGTCAGCTATGTAAGAGATGGTCCTCAGGGGCAAGTCCATCATGGAGTCCTGGAGCAGGAATCATACAATACCCATACACATTACAGTCCAGTCTCTATTTGAAGTTAGAAATACGGTAACTAAAATTACTTTAACTATAGCTATTATAAAAATGTTAAGAAGCGAGCAGTTTCAGTAGATTATTGGTTATGATGGAATCTGCTTTCTAAGTTTTATTACTTAGATTTTTACTCACCCATTCGTCAAATAATTGTATGAATATGTTGCGATTGTTATATTATGACAAAACAGTTATAGCTAATTATTGTAATGAAATGCAGCTCTGTGGTTTGGTATTGCCAGAGTACCTGAGTGTCTGCGTTGAGCACTTTGATCCTCTGTGTGGACATGAAGAGATCCACCTCAGCTGAGGTCTGAGCCTCCCCTTCAGGGCTCTGCAACGCCACCAAGAATAGATGGGAGAGGACAACGTTTCAAGATGCAGATCTTAGATCTAACATCACATTTAACTATGCTCCAAAAAAATTCAAGTGTGGGATAATTGATACCTTTTAAATATTACAACTGATAACAAATATTGCCAAAACACATGAGCAAATGTGAACAGTTTCCTCAAGTTTATTTTCTGTTAGAATTCTAGATGCACTAGCTTTCAGATGATATAATTTCATGAGAACAGCAGACAAAGCTCAAATAATTTAAATTTACCTTTTTCCGGTTTTTAGCCTGCTTTTGGGCGGCCTGCAGACAATCGAGCAGCAATAACAAGATAAAAAGAGAGCGGAAGGAAGGAGTCAACCCAGTGGTCTATGAAATACATTTAGCTTAGAGTTTGAGCAGTGCATGGTCGGTTCACTAGAAAGACTGGTCATCCAAAAGGGGATATTATGGAATGTTGTCTGTGTGTGGGAGGAGCACTGCTGCTTCACTGTCAGTCACATCTGACAAAAGTATATCACCAGAGGGATAGAAAGTACACATTCTCAAGAGTTAACATTTCATTGATGTGACACAAGCATGCCTGGAGAGACAACCAGGCCGTGTGTGTTACCCATGATGACAGTCGCCAGGCTACCACTCCTTTAATAGACAAACTGAACACTGCTTCCTGCTACAAACATATCTATATGTACCTTATAATATACAGTTATACGGTAAAATATATATTTAAAATTACTACGAAGAAAGATACATACATGATTCCCTAAACATGTTTACTCAGTGTTTGTAATACGTATTGTGTGTTTGTGTGTGTTTTTTTCCTTAATATCCATAGCTATCAGAATGGCGTCTCACCCTGACTCTGCTCATGGCCTCCTGTGCCTGCTGCATGCGCGCACTCTTGCTGGGTGTCCTTTCCGACAGCAGGTGGGTGGAGCCAAGGTAGCTGGCCGCAAAGATGATGCCATCGATCAGGTCTTCAGGGTCACAGGGTCCTGGAACTAGCAGAGTGGCCAGACAGACACACTGTTGTTAGCACTGTTCACGACTTCTGTAGTAACATAGTCTTTCTTTGAAAATGTCTAATGGCAATAAAAGAGATAACATTATTGTAAAATGGTTAGTAAGCAGACCAGGGTCAAATAATTGCCTGTGACTGACCTTCAACAAATGTAGGAAAAGAGGGCAGAGACCTCCGCAGCTGAAATGGGGGATACAAATTTAATAACAATGCTTTGTTTCAGGTGAAGTAATTATGTTACAGTAGTTGTATTTTTCAGTCATCAATTTAATCTGTCATCGATCCAGGTACAGTATTTGCCTACATTACCTGTACAATAATATGGGGCAATATAGGATATGATACAATATACGGCTCTGATCCAGATCAATAGTGCACTGGTAATCTTACCTCTTGGATGGACGGTTGCTGTGTCCGTGGGGGAAAGGGCAGTGGCTGGACCTGGGGCTGGGGCTGGGGCTGGGGCTGGACCTGGGGCTGGGGCTGGGGCTGGACCTGTACTTGGGGCTGGGACTGCACTTGGGGCTGGGGCTGGGACTGGACTTGGGGCTGGACCTTGGCTTGGAGTTGGGGGTGGGGCTGCGGCCGAGGCTGTGAGTGTAGCTGGTGGCGTGGCTGTGTGTATGGCTGGTGCTGAGGCGGTGTTGGCCTGACGGTCTCCCTGTGCTGTATGTGGTGGGCTGGGTTTGGTCTGGAGGATTCTGCCCTGACAGGACACGCTGGCTCTGGGACCGGGCTGTAGTGGGACGGAGACTGGAACGCTGACTGAGAGGGGGACTGAGGCATAGACTGATAGGCGAGGGAGAGGGGAAAGGAAGCGAGAGAGAAAGAAACAGAGTGAGAGAAGAGGAAACAAAGGTTTTAGGATAATGCTGCTTCAGAGCATTTAAAACATATACATTTATTTTATTAATCCCATTTATGTATGTACATTTCATTTTATATGATATGTGGGTGGGACATTTTGGCATCCTCACGGATGTTCAAGTCTAAGCTGTTGTTCCAATGTGAGGGAAGGGTCAGAGTGAAGACCAGGTCACAAAAGAGACAGTATATGCCTTTTGGAGACACTGAAGCCTAAAGTTTACGTGTCCAATGTACGTGTCCTTATTAATGCTGATTACGTCCACTCCCCTCCACCTTGACCCATGGGATGATTGTTATCTTAGACCAATATACTTGTTTCAACCTTGTCAACTAATCAGAACTTGCAATGTCGTTAGACTGATCTGACTGTAGTAATTTCTCTGTGTACAGACTCTGGCTCAGACTCAGTAGTCATCAATAAAATTGTACTTGATCATTTCATGGTTTCTCCCTCTTACTAATTGGTTATTTTCTGTCATAGATTGAAATTATCCATTACATATGTTACATGTTTGATATTTCTATTCAACCTGAAGCTGACTCACCCTTGCAGGGCCAGGAGATGGTGTTTGAGGGGAATCCTCCTCTGTGGGACTGGCTTCCTGCCTCATGATCCAGACTGGCTCGATGGGTCGGTCCGGGGTGTATGGGGAACGCACAGCTTTAATCTTCACCTCCTCAATGGCCTCCCGTATGTCCTTTATAGCCAGCGTTAATGCATTTCCGGAGCCACTCACAGCCTCATCGGAGAGGTCCAGCCTGGCCGGCTCATCCCGGGCCTGGCTCCCAGGACCCCCCTGCTGAGCCGTGGGGCTCCTCACCGGGGCGTCTGTATGTTCACGCCAGGGGGGCGAGCGGAGGCTATTGGTGCTGGGGCTGCCTTTGACGCTGTCTCCCTCGCCGTCCGAATGGCCGTCATAGTGGTGCAGTCTGGAGCCCACGGAGCGGCCGTGCCAAGCGGAAGAGGTGTGCCGTGTGCCCATCTCTCTGCCCTGCCTGGGGGCTTGGGGAGCCGGCTCGCTGGGGGCCGGTTCTGGGGCTCCCCGGGATACATTCTCTGTCTGTCTATGGCTGGGGTAAACGTCCCGCTCTTCCTCCTCGGGCTCAGTCCTCCTCCCAGACCTGCGAGGTTCCCTCTGTAGCTCCGGGTAAGACATCTTGAGCGGCTCAGGGAAGGAACTCGGGTAGGACTTAGCATAGGGCTCCGGGTCACTCAGGGGCTCCCTGTAAGCGTGCGGGTGGGACTCTGTATAAAACTCTGCATAGGTCTTTGGATAGGAGTCTGTGTAGGAGTCAGAGTGAGACAACGAATAGCACTCACTGTAGCTCTCGTCTTCAGGTAAAGGGTCGTCGTCGGGGGTGGGGCTTGTACTGTGCTCCTTGCCGTATTGGTCCAGCTGTGGGAAGCGGGGTAGGTCTGGGGACGACGGCGGGGTCGGGGATTGGAGGGGAGGAGGGCTGTGGGGCGGGCCATCCATACTAAGAGAGGCAGCACTCTCTGTGTCAGAGCAGACGCCGTTGATCTCTTCATCTTCCTGGGTGCCCTCCTCTTTCACGTCTCTGCTTTCTTTCTGGTCCTCTTCGACATCCTCCTTCTCCGCCTCGTCCTCTTCTTCCTCCTTTTTACTCTCCACACCTCTGTCTTCTTCCACCTCTTCTTTGCTAGTTTTTGGGTGTGACTGGAGGTAATTTGGAGTACAATCAGACTGCGCTGTAGACTGATGACATAGTTCCTCTTCCTCGCCTTCCTCTTGCTCTGTTTTCTCGCATGGAACGTCCTCGGTATCATGAGAGGGAGACGATGGTTCCTGTGAAGGTGGGGACAGGGCGGGGACAGGGGCGGAGTCAGCGGGTTCAGGGGCGTGCTGCTTGTGGGTCGCAACGGTTGTTAGGTCAGGTGACCCGGCCCCGTCACATGTGGGCTCAGTCAGTGGGACATGTGAACGCTGCTGCTGCTGCTGCGGCCTTCCCGTTGGTTCACCATCCTTCTCCGTGTCCGCCACCTGCTGCTGCGGAGGTTCCTCGTGCATCTCACGGGGTAACCGCTGTCGGTAACCTCTAACCCTGGGGTTAGGGTCGCCATGGCGGCGGTAGCGGGCCACGCCGGGCCGGGGGTGCTGGGTGGGGCGAGGTTGCTCCATGTCCGAACCCTCTCCGTGGCCTCCCTGCCTGGGCGGGACCTGTCCCTGGTGTTGCCCTGACTGAGGCCTCCTGCGGTGCCGAGGGGGGCCCCGGGTGGCTAGAGGGTGGTGCTGGTTCTGGTTCTGGTGCGAGGCGTGATGGTGGTGGTGGTGGTGGTGGGGATGACCGTGTGGATTCTGCTCATCCTGATGGAGCATCTGACAGGGTCTCCAGCTCCTCCGGACAGGTTCCCCGACGGCGGCCCCGTTGGATTGAGCACCGTTTTCTCTTCCCCTGCCTGCCTCCCCTAGGCCCTCTCCTGGCTGCTTGTGGCTCATCGTCGAGGTTGGGTCTGTCCGTCTGTTTATCTCTCAGAACATGCTCCTCGTGTATCCAAGGAAACGGCACTCATAGCACGGTCTGGTCGAGCAGATATGTAAACAGAAAGGTAAAATCGCGGAGGTTAGAAAGCAAATGGGAAATACAGAAATAAAATGGAGATCCAGAGTGTTTTAGTAGAAGAGGATGATATGATATCATTGTACAATGCATTAAGGGCGAGCAAGTCTTTCAGTCTCTGGTCAATTTAAAGAACCGGCTACCCACACAGATCAACACCACAGAACATATTTCTCTCATTGTATTTCTCTCTCTGTCCCTTCAACATAATCTCCTTCACACACAGACACCCACACACATTCTTTATCTCGCTCAATTGTTCCTCCTTACTCTGTCCTCTGCTGTCCATCACTCTCCTTCTCTTTCTCCCTGCCTCCCTCCCTCCAAGCGCCAGTCCATCCATCCGTAATTCCACCCATCTATTGACTGTATTTGTTTATCTATCCATAGCTGTTTATCTTTATCTGGTGTTTCATCTCACAAACATACAGAGCCAGACACGTAGGTACAGGGCCTTGATAGATAGACAGAGTTGTTGGCCAGGCTAGGGGCTCCCTATTCTCCCTGTAATCCCCAGGGATTCATCAGGGCGTGTTATCTGTAATCTGTGTCACATTCAACCCTACACCAGTCAAAATCCACTTGCAGCATAACAGCAGCTGGCAGATGGCAGACTGGGGATGGGGATGGAGGAAGAGGTGGGGAGGGAATAAGGGTAGGTAGAGAAAGAGAAAATAAAGAGAAGGATAGAAGAAGAAGGAAGAAAATTTGTCTTTTGGTCCTAATACCAGAACAGACCTGTGATAAGGCGTAGGTGGGTGTTCTGAAAGCGTAATGTTCTCACCTCGTTCCTGCTCCCTGGGCATGTATATTATATATATATATATATATATATATATATAGAGAGAGAGAGAGAGAGAGAGAGAGAGAGAGAGAGAGAGAGAGAGAGAGAGAGAGAGAACTAGATATACATGTTTATATATATATATAGTATATATATATATATATATATATATATATATATATATATATATATATATATAATATATGTATATATATATATATATATATATAATATACATGCCCAGGCAGCAGGAATGAGGGTAATGTATTGTACTAGGTGTCCAAGGTCGTTTCTCAGCGAAAGTACTATTATTCACTGGTGGGGAGTCTAACAGGTTTTTTTTACAGACTAACCATCTCATTAAGTGTGACTGTGCTCTAAAATAAATAAAATAATGAGCAAGTGATCGTTGAATATACCCTCTCTGACCCCTAAGAGACAGAAGGAGAAAGAGTCGTGGTTAACGCATAAAATAACCTGTAATCTGAGAGGACAGACGATGTTGACTACTATTCACTAGCTAACTGCCAGGGAGGTGACTTGAAGAGGTCTGAGAGAGCACAGCTTTTGGAGGGTGGCCTTTGCCCTTCGCCTGTGGCTGCAGCCTGCACCGGTGGGCGACTGAGGTCTGGCCTGCTGAGGAGATGGGAGCTGTGTACTGCACCTCCATCTGCTCATGCTACAGTGAAATCCATAGGAAGGGGATTTACCAGCCCATTAACGTGCTGATCTTACATTGACAAACACATACAGCACACACACACACACTGACAATGACACACAAAATCATCTTGGCATGTTCCATCCATGTTTAGATGCATCCATTGGCATATTGGTTACAAGATTATTTATACAGTTGGTGCATGGTGGGATTAGGGATACATGCAACGGTTTACAAATGGTTACTGTCTATTCTGGGGGTTCTCAAACTACTCAACTGTTGGTGGGCATTCTATTTTAATACAGAGCCAAACATGTTTGCAATTCATGATAATTGTTTATTTCTTTCCACATAAAAACAAATGTGAAATGTTAAACCAACATCGATTGCATTTATATTGTGCGCAGAATGTAGGCCATGGGTTTAAGGTCGAAAACGAAATGCCCTAACTGGCCCTTTTACCCAATTCCGATGCGGGACAGGCGCCGCCATAAGAGAATGAAAGTAGCCAACTGTAACAGAAATAATAAAATTGTCAGCATCCGACTGTCACCTGTCTGAATGGGGCGATGTAAAGCTCGCGCTGACATTTTCCCGATAAAATTTTAGCAGGTGCGTAACCAGCAGGAGTAATACAATCGTTTTCTATAAGGACGTTAACAAAATAAAGCGTGTGCAGTGCGTCTCCGCGTCTCCACTGTAAAAAACGATACAACATGTACCCTACCTGATTTGTGTCACTGGAATTGAATTCATCGCGCAACAATCCGCTTCTCCATCTTTGACGAGAGGCTACTGTCCCTTCAGACTACTTGCAAGGATTAGGCCAAAACAGTCAGCTCCTCCTTCTGCATCGTGACATCAGAGCGGATTACCGACGCACAAAAGCGCCTTTAGCAGTCTGCTGTTGTAGTATATTGAGGGTGCTGCACCGGGCCGTCCAGTCCATTCTCATGCATTCTTGCCCCTATGCACCACCGCGTGCGCGAAGACTGAGGGAGTCACTGCTATATTGTGAGGGGAATGTACTTCACCTTCGGACAAAAAAAAAACCGTTTGACAGTAAATGTCATCTTAAACACATAATTCAAGGACATCGTCTACGTTTCGATGTGATAGGACGTAGGCTTTATTCAGTTTTACTCGCCTAAACATTTTGAACCCTCAGTCACCTCACGTGTCTCATTTCTGCAAAGTCAATGACTGCAAACTGATGTAGGTTTTTTTTTTTTTTTTTTTGCTAATTATATTTTTCAGAAAAATATTGAATCACCTAGTTATAAGCCAAAATAAGACAATTGTTTGTGGCTGCTGCCATGTCTTCTTGAAGGGACTAATATAGTAACAGAAACAGTAATAGCTCGACAAAATGCAAACTTTGAGTTATTATTTTTGCGCTTTTCATTTTTGTCACTTACATTTCTGCAAGTCCAATGCACTCGTCTGACTGTAGGCCTATTTCGAGATTGGTCATAAATAATTGCTGACTCTATCCACACATTGATGAAAGTATGTATTCTGTCCTAAGTTATTTAAGAGCATGGCATGCTAAGAACATGTTCTAAACCCATTTCAGAAATTAACGTTACATTAATATTTTAACAGGGCTGTTACAGTGTTATCTTGCCACGACAAATCCATGGCCCACATTCAACAGAGCCCGCAATGACTTCCCATTACTGTATACTCTTTCACTCCTCTGTTGGGAAGAACAGTGGTGCTAATGTACCATCTGTTTTTCCCCGTGTCACCTGCAGAGTCTGTAATGAGCTAGTCAGCAGGTCAGGTGGCACTGTACATGAGTCAAACCTTATCCAAACACATAAATTATCAAATTATTATTATTGTATCTTTTGTTTGTCTGATTCTAAAGTATTTTCAGGTGCCTACTCTAGGGAAGTAATTTTTTTCTCAAAATGGCAATATATTAATACCATTAGGCCAGAATGCATCAAGTATTGTCGTTCATGCAGTTTTTAATAACAACTGTAATTTATGTGAAGCTATTATGTCATTTTGTAATGCCTTATATGAGGTGGTGGTTAGGTTTTATGTGGTGATTGAGGGGTTGGAGAAGAAGAGATGTAAAGCCTGCTAAAGTGTTCGAGCTGGGCTGGTCCTGGTAGAAGGTTGGGTGGGGCCCAAGCAGACCTAACCCGTCACATTCAGAAGAGAACACGTCACAATATCATTTTACAAAACAACTGCTTCATGTAAACTGCATGTCATAGTCTCTGGCAAACTGAGAATATTTATTGAGGTATTATGTTTACATGAAGTCAAAAAAAGAAATGAACAGATGGGCTTTTGGGGTGTTATGTTGATATAATGTTTATTATGCTTATAATGCTTCGTGGCTCATGGGTTAGTTTGGTGGGGCAAGTTTAAGAGTTACGCCTTCAACTGCTAATAACCCCAGGCCTCTTCATATTCCTCCAGGGAACAGCAGTGATTGCTGAATGTAGACCTTCTGGACTTAATCAACTATACCGATATTACCCGGAATTGACTTTTCAGTCAGGTTCCCTCTCACAGTGACTCACTTTCCTTTAAAAAGATAAAAAGGGAATGAGGTAAAGAGAACAAAACAAACAAAAAATAGCAAGAGAGGACTTGAACAGATGACTTAACCTTCTTTAAACCCACACTGAAACTCTGTCCAGTCTTTGGTCTCTTTACATCTAAGGCTGAATTTTATTCTGGGCTGTGCTGCTAAAAAGGATAATTATATTGCACGTAGTAATCAAAGTAAGGTTAGTATTGTCCAGTTCATTTTTTTTTAATTTTTTTTTTATAAATTGGGCTCATATTTTTTCACTCATTCATCAGTTTTTTTTTACTGTATTTGAATAAAGGCATTCCATTTCCTTCACAGAAGTGTTATTGTGATATCTTATCAAAATAGTTCCCCATCTATATGTTGATCAAAAAAGTACCTGAAAGTTGTTCTCTCAAAGTAATGTATTGCACTGTTGGTATCCACAAACAACTTTCTAGGGAACCTGTCTTTACAAAGTACTGTGGAAGAGTATATGGTCTGTTTCTGGTTGTAATCTGGTACACATTATCTAAATGACTGCCTCCTTCCCTCTCTCTCTCCCACCCCTTTTCCCTCTTGCACTCCATCAATCCCTCCTCCCTGCTACACTGTTGGTCAGACAGCTCCCCTTCTCAAACAGTGTGGTGCCAGTCTTTGCACTGAAGACACACTCAGAGCGCAAGGGAAACTAAGAAAGGACACACAAACTGTGAAATTAACACTAATTGAGTTATTGTAACTTTTCTTTATTTGGTAGAAGTGGATTATTTTGGGGGACACTTTTATTTTTGATTTTAGAAACAAAACTGCAATGCCTCTGGTCTACCTTTTGACTTTGGCTGGTGAGTATGCGAAGTACGTTTTTACCAAGCTGAGGTTTGCATGTGTTTGTGATGATGATTCATATTTACCACAGACTCTGTCTCTCTCTCTCTCTCTCTCTCTCTCGCTCGCTCGCTCTCTCAGCTGCAGCTGCAGTCCAAGCTCAAACCCAACCTTTGCCAGGCTCCTGTAACTTTGAGTCCAGCACCTGCGGATACACGTCAGACCAAGACTTTACGAGCTGGACCCTTAAGAAAGATGGTACTATGAGACTTTCCAGTTGTCTGTGTTCACTCTCTTTCTCTTTAAACAAAATTGGCAGATTTAACCATTTCATTATCATGCGTTTGATGCATGGGTCTGTGCTGCTGCATGGACACCTAAAGGAAATCACTTATTCATGGGCTGCAGTTCAAGGACTGCAATACTCTTTGTGATAGTTGATGTGGCTAACTCAATGGACCTCTTTCACCAATATCTTCCTAAGTTTTGTCTTATATTTGATCTTAAGACATTTCCTAAGAGAAGTCTACGTCGGATTCACAACGTGTTCTTAAACTGCAGAATTCTTTGCACCTATGTTCTTATATTGATGAATCCCATTTGTTTGTAAATTGAAAGCGTGTGACAGTTGTTGCTAATTAGTATAGGTAAATGCCCCGCCAATTCCCATAAAGGGGCATGAGACTTCAGGGCCGTTTACAAATGAGCTGTCATATTTAGTAACATCAGTAGTGGATATAAAATAACACAAAGAAAGATGAATGGGATGATATTACTCGTTCAAGTAATTCTGTATCCGGAGAAGTCATAGAACATAACTAGACCAGCCCTGGGCCAAAAAAATCTGTGCACAGTTTGCTGCGCTGCCTGCACGTATAATGTACAAGACAAGTCTGTTATGGTGAAGGTCCTAGGCTGTGTTTGATTGTGTCGAAGCACCTCCTTTACTAGCCTATTTTTATCTTTGAAAAGTATTGTTAGCAGGCAGAAATTTATTACACAGTCATTAAGTTATTATGTATGTTTTCCTATTGCCTCACTGTCCGCTGCCCAGCTTGTGTCCGCTTTGCTTTATTCACACAAGTTTAGTTGCAGAACAGAGACCAACTCAGTCTCGGGTTGGGGTTGGAAATTTAGATAACAAATTTGGTCCGTGCTATAGATTTAACCCACTAGTTGGCCCGGCCCGTCTGGGTTAAGAAAACATTGGTGAATGTCAGAATCTTTGTGAAAACCTGCTTAAGTGGGTTTTAAGAAGAAAACTGATCTTAAGAATGGTTGGTGAATGAGGCCCACTGTTCTTAAGAATGGTTGATGAATGAGGCCCATGGGCCACAATTGTCCTGATGGTGTGTGAAAGGGATGAGAGAGGGCCAGAGAAGGCCATCTGGACATGATTGTTTCCAGAATCAGAACATCTGGAGACAGCAAAAAAACACATTTAGGTATTCGCTGCCTCCCCCTTGGTTGGTACTCAATCCTGTATTGATATGAAATATGCAAACATCATCACTTGTTTATCCTGATCAAAGTATATGCAGTCAAAGTGGAGTTGTTTTGGCTATCAACAACAGGTATTGTAATCATGGTGTTATGTACATTATGTGCAGGGATATAAATGTTAACACATTGCAGCAGTAACTTGCTGATCATGCAGTGTCTTGTCCGCCTCTGCAGCCTGCATGTTCTGTGGAGGTTCTCTGTCTAGCCTTTTCCTCTGGAATCCATCATCTGCTTCCTCTCTGTCGTTTTCCAACCTCCTTGCCACTGCTGCCACAGACTTGTTTTAAAGGTTGAGGCGCTTAAGTTGAAAGATTCTGACCAGCCTCATTCACTCATTCTGTGTTATTGCTTACAGCTGTTGCTTTGTTTGCAACACGTTGTTTTATTGCATTCAATCATTCAAATAGATTCTATTTTATTTTCAACAAACTTTAATCTAATTTAATTACTTTAATTAATATACTACAAAACCATTTATTTTGTAATTTGCAAAGCACACCCTTTTTCTGCACCTCCCTTCAGGTAACTTTATCTCCTTGGAGCCACTCATCAGTACGGATGATGAAACAGAGCCACAGAGTACGCCAGAGGATGATAAAAGGAGAGGGGTTTTGCTTAGCCCGGTTCTGGACCAGGAGGACTGGAGCTGCCTGAGGCTGGTCTACCAGATCACTGGGTCGGGGAGCCTTCAGGTCCAGCAGCGTCGACAGGGAGACAGCTTTGACAGGCCCTTGTGGAGCACCCAGAGTCCCTCGGAAAGCTGGGTCATCTCGAGCATGGACCTCCAGAACACCACAGAGGCTTACATGGTACATTCACTACACTGTAGACGTAAAATGGGACCCCGAAATTATGACAGTCCACTGTTAGTTTATCATTTAGATGTACTGTATGCTGTTACTTGGTTGGCTAGTATAGTCTATATTCTGTAGATTATAATATACATTTTTGGTTTAAGTTATCAGACACACTCCTGTGGATTTTGATTTTTGTCTGTAGGTTACATACTAGCTCTAATTTAAAATACAACACCCCCAATGTAGGAATGAAACCACTCCAACCCCCATTTCTACAGCAGTGCATGGTACAATCCAAACAATGTGTGACAGGGTCAGGTCAAACGTGATGGACCAACCCATGTAAGTGTCACTCTAGGGCCCCCGAAATGTAAACACGGTTAGGTCCAGCATATCTAGGCAGCTCTGGTGCCTGGCATGTGAAACACCTCTCGCCTTAAGCTTGCATAGAAATGATTCCATCAAAAGTGTTCTCTCACTGACCTTCCATATATCACCTGCTCAAGCACATATTATTATCTCCATGTAATCTTTATTACAGACCACGGCCTCTTACCGTCCATGTGTTGTTCATTAGGTCGTCATCGAAGGCAGTCTAGGAAAAAGCTCAGGCAGCAGCGTGGCCGTGTTTGAGATTAGCATCCTCTCTGGATACTGCTTGGGTCAGTGATTTTCTCTCACATCGCACAGCCTCAGGATTCTTACTAAGCCCATTCTCGCATGCATACATACTGTACAATGCGTTCATATCCAAAGTACCTATTCATATATGCATTATATGTACACACATTTACACAGCATGTATATGAAAAGACAGTTACAGTAGAGGATAGTTAGTCTTTCTCATTCAACTTTTAACATTCCCTTGGTTTCAATATATTTTGGTACTGTGTTCAGAATGTGACCTGGAGGAGCCCCACCTGTGTGGTTACAGCAATCAGTGGAACACGAACGTTAACTGGTATGTGGGAGGAGGTGGAGGGCCCCAGGACCCTCAGAAAAACCTGCCTGACGACCATACATACAACAATGAGACAGGTGAGTCTCAAAACAGTTAGAATTTCACATAGTTTATAAACAAAAATAATGTGATTATTGTCCTGCTAATGTATGGTGCAGTAGGGTATTATGAATTCCAAACTATGCCAATTTAGTCTCTTAATTGATACATACATGTATATTCGTAGGAGATCCTTTTGGTTAACACTACCTAATGAGAGCAAAGACACTTACCAGTAAAACATAGCCAGTAGGGTCAAACAACGACACAACGTAAAGTTAATAGTCGATAGTGGTAGTTGGTAGTATTATTGCTGTAATCCCACAACAGGACCACAGATTATTCCCACAGCAAGCGACTTTATTTCTGTGTCCATAGGGTCATACTCATACATAAAGTAAAATGCATTTAAATCTTAGTATAAGAAAACTCCTTCAAATTAAGCCTCCCCCTCCTCTCGTTCATTCCACTTTTCAGGTCACTACATGTATGTGGATTCTATTTATGCTAAGACCTTCAAGGAGGTGGCCAAATTGGTCTCTCCCATGACCACCGTGCCAATGTCAGGCTGCATGAGTTTCCACTACCAGCGTGGCGAGGAGAGAGGGAACCGGTTCGCTGTCTACACCAGGGACAAAGCGGGTCAGTACCCCTGTACAGAAGAGAAAGGCGGGTCAAGGATGTCATAAAACTGTTCTTCCTGCTTACCTAAATGGCTTGCCAAGGTATATAGGCTCTATGCTACCACCTAGTGACTGCATGAGCTTCAGCACAAGCTCAATATGCAGATATGTAGTAGGTATGTATATCTGTGCTCGTTTCCGGTCACTGCAACTCTGATCGTCTTAATAAAGTTTGAATTTTCCAAGGGGAAATTTATCTCCCTCTGCAATTCAACTTCCGGGGGAATTTCCACAAACACTTGTCTAGTCTTGTCTGGTCTTATTAATAATAATAATAATAATAATAATAATAATAATAATATTAATAATACATTTTGTACTGTCTTGCCTCACCATATCTTGTCTTTTGTTCTGTTCTATACTTAGGTCAGTACCAGGAAATATGGAGAGCAGACACAGATGGACAGAACCAGAGTGACTGGACCGCTACCACCTGTAGGTGGATACCTGTACAAGTGGACCTCAAGGCTCCCTACCCTCTGCAGGTCAGTGGAATTAAAGGGTACATCCCAGGAGAAAAAGGTTTGATAATAGAATACAGAGTGAATCATTCATGCGTATATAGAACCTCAGGTACAAAAGAAAACCTGGTACACAAGTGAGTGTTGTACATTTGCCTGTATGGGTTTTGTGCAGAAACTACACCAGGCTTTGTGCACTAGAGTCTAATTTTAAAACAAATGAAGACAAGGGAAGGGAGAGATTAAAAGCAAAGCAATAAAACTAAGGAGAAAGGAGAGGATCAAACGTTAAAGCACGTTAAAGCAATATTGGTATTACGTCACCATGAATTTACGAAAACCCAGCAGATGTTTTCACAAAGGGAGCAGAATATTTGCAGCACTGAATTACGTCAATACTGAATACTTTCAGCTGTGATTATGAATAATGTCTTTGTAGGTTTTGGTAAGATGTTCATTGGGTTTATTTGTGTGTGTGTGTGTGTGTGTGCACCTCTTTAGGTGGTTTTTGAAGTGGCCTTTAACAGTCCACGAGGTGGCCATGTGGCAGTTGACGACATCTCCTTCTCCCATGAGTTCTGTAGTGCAGATACAGGTGGAATACTTTCATCGTCACATATTGCTCTCAGTATATTTGTAGTCTCTCAAGCCTAATCAGAGATATCAGTTGTCATCCACTCCATTCAGACACAAAATTATTACTTTTGGTTTGGGGCGGGGGGGGGGGGGTTCTATATCTCTGCCCAATATGCCCCACATTATTTCACAGAGCCCACCTTTGACCCATCCATTTCCAACTGTGACTTTGAGAGTGGGTTCTGTCGCTACACCCAGGAACTCAAGAAAGGATCTTCATGGAAGAGAGTGTCAGTACGACCAAACATATTCAGGAGTGGAGATCACACAACAGGGGAAGGTAAGAAGGAAAAAATAAAACAAGTTCACAACAATGGGCAAAATTATAGACGTCACTGCAGACTCTTTAGTTGGGGAAGCGTTGGCAACAATACAAAAGCAAAAGAACATTCCATTGCAAAGAGATTTAAGAAAAAAGCAAAACACTTTTATCTACTCTCTCCATCACAGGGTCTTTTCTTCTGGCCCACTCTCAGCTGGCCCCTCGTTCTGGCTACAGTAGTCGCCTGATCGGCCCAATTCTTCCCGGCAACATGAAATACTGCCTGAGATTCTTCTACTCTCTGAGAGGATTCAATCAGACAGACCAGGCCTTGGCCATTTACCTCCAGGACTCGACCAGCATCACCCAGGAGAGGATTTGGACCCAGGGGGAGAAATCCCGAGACATCTGGATAGCCACTGATGTCACCTTCCAGAGTGTAAAGCCGGCCAAGGTGAGATGCAGAACTGAGTGCATTTGAGAACAGCAGCCTTTTAAAAGGACAATCAATGGCTATTTTTCAAACCTCATTGACCTCATAGAGAAAATAAGTAAAATGAAATTGTAGGGAGGATCTAGACTACAAAAGAGGGTAATGACTCTTGTAGCCTATTACCTTTTCTTTATTATAATTTCATCAAATTAATATTTAGTCTCTTTTGTCAGTTAACATTTTCAGATTAGGATACGTATCTATTCTTCAGCTAGGGTCTTTGAAACCTTCATATGTAATTGATTAATTCCCTTTCCTGACCTTTTCCTTTTGTTTGAATCCAGCTTCGTAAATATCATCTGTTTTAACATGGTTTCATGTGTTTCATATAAAAGGAGTCTATCAGGAGGAGTACTAAAAGCCTTCACTGAATTAGAACCAGTTAAAGGTCATGACATATCACTTTCTTAAAATTATTTAAAGTGTAATATTGTGATATTTGTTTAGGTGATGTTTGTTAGCGCATGCAGGAGCTTCTGGGACTGTGGGTCAGTGGCTTTGGATGACATCAGAGTCAGCCTTGGTGACTGTGATCTCACTGCTGGTAGGCCTAATTCACTGTTTTCTGTCATTTTTACTGAACAAACTATACCCTTAAATGAAAGTACTCCATAGATCTTTTTTATTAACCAAGCCTTCCACCATTGCTAAAGTTAGTAAAACCAGCGACCTCATCCTGATATATCGGTTTGTGATGTTTTTACAGCCTCACTCCTGTCTGTTCCTGGGCACTGCGACTTTGAGACAGGACATTGTGGGTACAGCCAGGACAAGCAGGGGGACGCAGGGGACTGGGTACGGAGGAGAGGACCCACTCCCACTTCATACACTGGTCCCAGGGGTGATCACACAACAGGCCTGGGTGAGATTCTCTCCACCATCCTCTCTAATGACCCCTTTGGTCGTGGAATATATGTAAATGTGTCATAGAGCATCCGACTTTGGAGCACTTTAAATGTTGTTTACATTGTTGTTCAGGACACTATATGCACATTGAGGCGTCCCCGATGCTGTCTGGACAGAATGCACGTCTTCTCTCCAGCACCCTGAGAGGAGCCAGGGGTCCTCAGTGTCTGCACTTCTACTACCACATGTATGGCTCAGGCACAGGTCAGCTCAATGTCCACTTGGACAAAAACGGTGAATACGTGTTGCTATGGAGACGCAGTGGCGAACAGAGTGTCACTTGGCTGAGAGCCATTGTGGAATACCAGTGTGACTGCCAGCATCAGGCAAGTGGTGGAAAAACGTAATAACATAAAAAACATAATTCCACTTGACACACATGCCAAAAACATAATTTCACATTATAATTTACATATAGGAACAATTTGAACTGCTTCTTTGTTATACTAAATTTGTCTCTCCACCTTCTTACTGGTTTAGATTGTGTTTGAAGCCACCAGAGGTTCTTCAGTAAGAAGTGATATAGCCATTGATGACATTGTATTTGAAAGTGGACCGTGCCCAGGTATTTATTTACTTATATGTATATGCTCAAATTGAATTTATTTAGGGATTAGGCAGTATAGATCGGTTTACTTGTTGTCATAACTAATTATGTATTTCTTCCATATTTTACAGAAATTGCAACCAAAACCACTTATGCTCCTGGTACTTTGAATGAAATTGAGTAGCCTGAGTTTTGCACATATGGACGACCGGAAACTTATACCAATCTTCTTGATGACTGTATAATATTTTGCACACCTTAAATAGATTTTTTTTAATAGTTAAGTATGCAACCATTCAAATAATTATTGAATTACCTTTTTATCAAATATCAGACAGTGGAGATCATTCTTGAAGGGCATAAGGTGGTTGTTGCAAAGACCTACACTGTCCTCTACATTTGCAGAATTTGAGGTCATGTTAAACATTTTCAATTATTTGTTGGTTTGCATTAGATTAATGCTTAAATAAAAGAAAAAGGTTTTTTCTACACCACTGTCTCCGTTCAAAACTATTGTCTTCCCTTTTTTAACTGTCTGTTTATCAATTTAATTCAAGTAACTTAAATGTTGATAAATAGGATTGTAAGTGTTGTTATAATAAAAAAATTGTTAAACGAATTATAAACTTACACAGATATGCATGCACATGTAGTTTTAAAGCTGTTGCCATATTATGCTTTGGAACCTCTAATATCTTTGTAAAATAAAATACACATTTTTGCTTTCATGTTAACAAACGTAACAGACATAAACAGTTTTATTGCTTCAAATAACACTTTTGCGCAGGTATATCCACATCTTAACATAGTTATACATCCATTAGCATACAACTTCTCTTAGTAATTTAGGTTTGTCGTCTTTCAGGTAAAACCCTTAGAGGAAAATCAGAGGACACCATGTCATTGGCTATATATGGGTAGAGCCTCTCTCCAAAAGTGTACTTAAATGTGTGAAGACATATGTTCGTATCAGTATCAGAGAAGGACAGCTCTCCTCTGTCCCAGTCAAGCTGCACTTTGATCCTCTGGGGCTTTTCTCTCACTGCAACATGAGCAAATAGCCGTGGAACTGAGGAGAATGCCGTGTAAATTCCATTGCTGAGCCCCATCTGCCAATATCCACCGTCTACGCATCCCTTTCTCTGGAGGGACTCTGTCACAACACCAAGGCTCCATTCTTTATTGTCTCCCACCTCAATGTCCCAGCTGTGGGTGCCTGAAATAAAGCCCTCAGAGCTCACAACCCAGGGACAGTAGTCAAACCTCTCTGGGTTATCAGGGAGCGGCTGTCTTTCTTTGTCGTTTTTGACACTTGTCAGATCCTCAGACAGAACAAGACACTGCTGAGCAGTGTTGGGGTCCAGAATGACAGGGGTATACACTTTCTCCATCTTTTCCCAGACTCTGTAAGAGAGGTTGCCCAAGTGTTTGGCCACATCTATCAGTGCGTTGGGAACCAGCTGTGGATTCGTCATGGTGCATTGGGCTTTTTTGACGGTGGACTTGTAGTTCTGCAGGAAGGAGATGTCTTCAGTATTTAGTTCCTTATTAATTGCACTGATTTTGTCTGATATTTTGGATATCTCCCTGCTCAGTGTCTCAATTTTCTCATTCATGATATGAACCTTTTTCTCCTCTTCCTCCCTTAGTGCTGTTAACCTGGCCTCCTCTTCCTTTTGTAAAAAGTGGTTGAGGTTCTTAAATTCCTCCTTGATCTGCAATTCTGTTTGCTGTGACTGTATTTTAATATGCTTTGCAATTTGATGACAGGTCTGTTTAACTTTATTAAAGACCTGTAGCTTCTCCCGTAAAGGCTTAAGTACAGTCTGTAGTTCATCCTTGTGATCCTGTGCAGCTTCATCCAAGGGGCTAAAGTTATGGTTTTTATGCTTTTTGGAGGCCTGACATACCACACACACAGGCTGTTGATCTTCCTGACAGAAAAGCTTGAGCTTCTCACTGTGCACACTGCAGAGACAGTCAGACGCTACTGAAGCGTTGTCCTTCCTCGTCTGCAGCAATGCGTCACAAAGGTTTTTCAAAATCAGGTTACACGGAGGCTCGTTCCTGGAGGATCTTCTACGACAAACAGGACATTCCTTTTCTTCTTTCCCCCACCAGCATTCCTGCAGACAGGCATTGCAGTAACTGTGGCTACACGACAAGAGGACAGGGTCTTTGAAAATGTCACAGCAAATAGGACAGGCGAGATCTTCCTCCAATTTGGAAGCCATGTACTCACTCACTTTTCCGTAGTGCCCTTAAGATGTTTATTGACACTTGAAAATCCTTGCTGAGTCCGCCTGAGACCACAATTCTATTTTGAAAATTCACTCCCACTCATCTCTTTAAATTATACAATTTGTTTAGTATTTCATGAAGCACATAATAAGCTGTGCCTTTACGGTCTGTATTCTTCGATCAAATTAGTATGAGAACAAACCAGGAAATTACATTAAAATGTCCCGCCCATATTTCTGTGACAAGTATTACCACGGACAGGTCTAACTAGAAAAAGCTGATATTTTCAGTAGCCTACATATTAGGTTTCATGCTGACTGCATGTAACACTCACCCAGTAACACTAATAAACTTTTTTTTTCCAGAGCTCGTTGCCTATATCTGAACTTTTAGGAGTTTACTGCCACCAAGTGGACGTTTACTTAAGTTAAGCTTGAACAATTTAACTCGTCCATGAAGCACACAAGATATGTTAATTTTTAACGTTAAAAAATAATGATTTTAAAACGTGAAAATATCTATACCCCGTCGTCAAGCGGAAATATTCCCATTTATCTTTATGTGTGTGTGTACACATGTGACTTGCACTGTCCAACCACCACTCGCCAAGCTTCTGCTGCACCAGGCGCGAACGAAACGACGCACTTAAACATGGCTGCGCCTGGCAAAAGGAAACGAATAAGTCACTTGGGAACGTTTTCACAAACTTCTGATGCTGGACCCGGTACTTCTAAGAGCACTCAGAATGATCCACGTGCCGTTGGAGATGGACCAAGTGGTCGATTTGTCGAAGGATCAATACTTAGCATTGTCATGCAAAACTTCCTGTATGTGTCCCTCCGTGTGAAGTTATGCTAATTAGTAATGTCTGATGTCAGTCAAAAGCAAGCGAAATATTTACGATTGCTAGTTGTAGTATTCGTTTGCTAAGTCAGCTCTTTATTTGTATATTTCTTTAACGTATGAAATCCAATAAATATAACACAGGTTTCCGTGTTTTGTGTTCGAGTACTGAACTGTCAGCAGTATTAACTAGCAAGCTACTCTACTCTAGCGTCAAGAAGTCTGTTTTTGTAACGCTAGCTAGCCAACTATAGCTATAGCCTATGTACTTATAGATACTGAAACCATAATCAGGATTTATTTATACTTTGGTTATAACGTTCTGTTTACCGGCTGACCTTTCTGGTTAAAGTGTTTTGCATTTCCCACGTTAATTAATCTACATGGATCTTTTGCTCTCAGGACCTATGACCACTCAGTGGTTTACCCTGGACCAAATCTTAACATGATTGTTGGGGCCAATGGAACTGGCAAGTCCAGCATCGTCTGTGCTATATGTTTGGGTCTGGCTGGCAAGACTGCCATTCTGGGTAGAGGTGACAAAGTGAGTCGGATTCTATAACATCCTGTGCAACTGTCTGGTTTTGGAATGTACCTCTTCTTGTAACGTTCTAGATTTTTATTTAGAGGAACATAATCACTTGGATTTTACTTTCCCAAACCAAATGCTTCTGTAGATTACATGTACTTTAACTCGCCTGAACATCTTTCATTACTCCTTAGAAGAACCAACGACACTGACACTGTCCTAGTTCAGATGTTACAGCTAATGTACAACATAGCTAATTTATAGTCCATTTCCCTCTTTGCTCTAGGTTGGTCTTTACGTTAAACGAGGATGCAGCAAAGGATCCGTAGCGATTGAACTGTAAGTTATATAATCTTTAACCCCCCCCCCCCCCCCCAAATATTATTAATAACAAAAGAAAATTATTTAAGAAAACATTGTATTTTTTCCCCAGGTACAAAGAAAGTGGCAATGTGGTGATCAACAGAGAGATGCACGTGGAGAAACACCAGTCCTTTTGGCTGCTGAATGGGAGACACTCTAGTCAGAAGGCTGTTGAGGAGGAAGTCAAAGCCATGCAAATTCAAGTCAGCAACCTCTGTCAGTTTCTGCCTCAGGTCAGCGTTGAGTACATCTAAATGTATTATTATTATTATTATTATTATTAATAATAATAATAATAATAATAATAATAATAATAATAATAATAATAATAATTAATAATAATAATATTTATTTTGTCTAAGAAACTATTCATATAGACCTACTTAGTTCTGAACCCAAAAAAAGTCATCTTTATTGGTGCTGTCATTATTTAAATGTTGACCATTTATCTACCATACGCCCAATTGACCATAGCCCTCTAACATTGCAGGAGAAAGTAGGGGAGTTTGCCAAGATGACCAACATTGAGCTTCTGGAGGCCACAGAGAAGTCAGTAGGGCCACCAGAGATGTATGAGTACCACTGTGAGCTTAAGACCTTCCGCACCAAGGAGAGGGATATCGAGGTGAGCTCGACTTTGCTTACGCTCAAGCTCTACCTTAAATGGTGATGATTGATTTGATAGCCGTGTTGCACTGATAACGTACTTACCGTCTCACACTTGCATGCTTTTCCATACCCACCATTGTACAGAGCTATGTCCTTGTAAAGAAATGTAATTTAAAAACAAAGTCTGGTTGTGTTGCTTGTTAGAATGAGGTGAAGGAGCGAGGCAGTTTCCTGGAGAAAGCCAAGCAAAGGAACGAGAGAAACAAGCATGATGTGGAGCGCTACTATGAGAAGAAGAGGCATGTGGACATGGTCAAAATGCTGGAGAAGAAGAAACCCTGGGTGGTGAGTGTCCCTCTGCCCACTTTGTGAACCTGATTATGTAGGAGCATGGGGCATACTTTTAAATGTGTGTAGAGGATATAAAATTCCTTTCAATGCCTTGGACCGTTCACCCTTCCATTACTCTATCGTCCAGGAGTACGAGACTGCCCGTAAGGAGCTGGAGGGGGTGAAAAAGGAGAGGGAGGAGGCAAAGAAGCACCTGCGAAGCCTGAAGGAGGCCCAGGCCCCCATGCTCAAAAAGATCCAGCTCATCGACAACCGACTCAGACCTATAGAAGACCAGATGAAGACCAAGGTTAGAAATACAGACATGCCGTATTTTAGCTCTGTTTCCTAGATGGAGTATCCTCATTCATAGCGTCCTCTGTCAAATAAAAATAATAAAGTATAGTTGGAGGGAATTCAATGGGATTGTAATGATATGTCCTTGTGGTTTTGAAGACGATTAGCATCAAAGAAGCTTTTCAGAAATGTAAAGAGAAGCAAGACCTCCTGGACCGTAAAAACAGAGAGGTAAGATTGATTGCATATAATGTACGTTTGAATTACATTTGGACACACAGACCAAAAGGTCAAATAAGGTTGAGCTGAACCATTTGACTTTGGGCTCTAATAATGTGGTAATTTACCTGTGGTTTAAATTAACAAATTGACCTGTTGCCTGCTATCTCGGTAGATTGAGGACATAAAGCAGGCGCTGAGCCTGAAGCAGACCGAGGCAGAGGAGCGCCAGAAGCGAATCACCAACACCAAACGCATGATAGATGACCTGCGGGTGGAGCTCGCCAACGTGGGCGAGCAACCAGATGTGGTGCCTCGAATTGAGGCCATCAATGCGGAGCTGAAGGGCATCCAAGAGGAGAAGAACAAGATGGAGGGAGAGAAGGCTGACCTTCGGCAGGAAAAAGACAACCTCAACGGAGAGTTTAGATGTGAGGGCCATACACACACACATACACACACCTAATTATTTAAGACTAGTTTTAGCTTTAGCTTGACAATGAAGCTGGTGATGTTGTAAATACTAAAAGTATTTTTTATATATTAACCAAGTGCTAAAGAACAGGCTGCAAATGATGAACAACATGATGAACGCCAAGGAAGAGAAGCTAAGAGCTCGCTCCAAAGACACGCACACGGCCATCCAATGGCTCAGAAAAAACAAAAACGTCTTCGAAGGCCATGTCTACGAGCCCATGATGCTGGTGGTGAGTATTTAGTTTAGGAGAACCGAGTATCTCTACAGACAAAACGCAAGATGCATGTGTAGCCGTGTAAGCATGCATTTTATTACTGCCTGAAATGCTTTTTGGTGTAACTCTATTCAGATCAATGTGAAAGACCCTCGTTTTGCTAAATATGTGGAGAACCACATTTCCTTCAATGACCTGAAGGCTTTTGTCTTCGAGAGGAAGGACGATATGTGGAAGTTTATGGACGAGGTGAGCGCACTCAACTTGCTGTAAAATGACAGACAGAGAGTAGTGTGCATGATGGCAAGCAATTCAGCTGACATGTTATTACGTTTCTAACTATAAAATTGTCACTGATAGTGTTCCATTGTCAAACATTGACGTTAATAAAACATTACTTCTACTGACATGTTCTGGGTTACTTCTGCTTCAGGTACGTGACAAGTTGAACCTGAAGGTCAACGCCATATCAGCCCCACTGCAGTCCAGTGCGAATCGGCCTCCATCCCGACCTATTGAGTCCTTAAGGTGAGAGAAGAAACCTTATTGTTTGTAAGTATTTAACATGTACCATTTAGTTGATGTTTTGGTCCACAGTAACGTTTTATTGTTGCTGTTGCATACAATTTCAGTATGACTGGTTGTTGATTGATTTCCAGATCAACACTCAACAAATGTAACCAAGCTGCACTGTTGTATTTTTTATATTTGCCTTCCCTGCGCTTTCTTCAGACGTTTTGGGTTCTTCTCCTACCTGCGGGAGCTGTTTGACGCCCCTGAAGAAGTGATGAGCTACCTTTGCAACCAATACCGGGTGCATGATGTCCCTGTCGGAACAGACCAGACCAAAGCCATGATCAAAACAGTAATTTTTGTCTTTTTGAAATTTGACAATCTTGGGGAGTCATTGTTTTGACTGGAATGCTTTTCCCCCCCAAAAGACTGCCTCAATATTGTGAATATGTTGGAATATTGTTCTATATTTTACCATGAAAGATTGTTTGCATTGCAAACTCGTGCCTATTTGACCTATTGCCTGAAATGTCTTTATACTTCCAAAGGCCAAATACAACTTTTGTTGTAACTTTACAGGTTATTAAGTCATGAACCATAGTGTGTGGATTTATTAATTGATTCTCTCTGTCCCCTGTAGGTGATTGAGGAGCCCTATTTGAAGGTGCTGTATACTGCAGAGGAGAGGTATACAGTGAAGAAGTCCATGTACTCCAACAAGATTAGCACCAGCAACTCTGCCGTTCGACCCTCTCAGTACCTCACAATCGCCTTGGACGCAGAGAAGAAAAACCAGCTTGAGGAGCAGATGAAGGTAGGGCAGAGAAACCTGTCAATTCCAAAAAATATATAGAGCCGTTTTCATATAATCAGTTTGCAGTACATGGTTGTTTACTACAACCATAGACTGACTTTATATTTAATGTTACCCTTAAAATTGTGAACAATAATATAAAAAATATTAATTCATGGCAATACGAGCAGAATCAACCTTTTCCCTCTGCTCTGCCTAGGCCTCTGAGGTAACCATGAAAGGCATCGATACTCAGTTGAAAGCTATTCAGGAGCGTGCTGTTCAGCTGGATCGCCGCGACAACGAGCTGCGGGCAGAGAAAAAGCAGCTCTCTGAGCTGAGGGGTAAAAAACGACAACTGGAACAGAAGATCAGCACCAAACAGGACAGGTGGGTCAGTCACCCACACACACACACACACATTTTCATTTAAAAAAAATATTAAGTCATACACACACCTCCCTAGGTAAAAGCATTCTTAACCAAGTTGTGGTTGGGATGGTGGGAGGTAAATTGGAGCTTTATTCGTAACAAGAAAGGATATCTCAACAGTCCGACAAGCTACACCCTGCA
This sequence comes from Galaxias olidus, assembly GCA_026901105.3. NCBI lineage: Eukaryota > Metazoa > Chordata > Actinopteri > Galaxiiformes > Galaxiidae > Galaxias > Galaxias olidus. The sequence continues at coordinate 77,855 of JAPMUY010001940.1, read as the reverse complement.
TTGCTATGATAATTTATGCTCTGTGTGTGTGTGTGCATGCTTAGCCTGAGGCAGATGGAGCAGGGTGGTGTAGACCTCCAGAAGGCTGAGGAGGAGACCAAGGCCAAGATCTCTACTGTCAACTCCCAGAAGGTTGTGATCGTCGCAGATTTCCTCTCCCACTTGAAGGTACAGATTGCTAGCCTTGTAGCAGAGCTACTCATAGTGAATCACTAGATTTTCACGGAAACGTCTCCTGGTGCTACTGGATTTTACTTTCCATCTCCGATGCTCACACATTTCCTCTCCCTTTGTGTGTTTGTGTGCCATAGTTGCGCGCAAAGCTTAGCATGGAGAAGGTGTACTTGGCTCTAGAGACGGTGGGAATGATGGCGGAGAAGAACAAGCTTGAGAACAACTGTAGAGAGGGCTCCACTGAGCTCCGTACCCTGGAGGTAACACTGCTCATCATTGACTCACACATACATATACACACCTTCTATATACTGTAGGGATGCACAGGTTTATTGGACTGTTATCGTTGTTGGCTGATTTTCAGTGCTGGAAAGTAACAAAGGACCTGTACTTTTTTTACTGTACTTAAGTACCTTTTTCAAGTATCTGTACTTATACTCAAGTATTTCCATTTTGGGAGACATTATTTTCACTCCACTACATTTCAAACTAAAATATCCTACTTTTGACTCCTCCTTTTGCTCGATATCTGTCGTTACTCGTTACTGCAATGTGGAGTACATTTATTGTCTAAATAAAGATTCTATCCAAGACAATTTTGTATGTCCTATGTGTTTAGCATCATTGTCAAAACTTCCGACGGAGTGTAGATACGTTGTTTGATAAGCCTACTCAAGGTCAATTCGTATTTTTATGTAACTTTTTTATGTAAATATTTGATACAGCAATCATGTATTGAGGCCAGTTTTATTTTATTACATCGTTGACTCAGATCTACATTTCAACAGCAACATCAACTCCGTAGGCCTAATACAATCCCTGTGTGTCAGATAATTAATTTTAAAGTACTTTTGCTGACCTACAAGTCACAAAGGGTAACAAGCAGCATGAAAGAACAAGCGATTTAATAAAAGAAAAAAAAAGTTTTACTTTTGCTAAGTATTTTTAGAAGCAGATACTTTTGTACTTTGACTCAAGTAGAAATTCAAATGGAAGACTTCTACTGTTAGTGGAGTAAAATTTACAAAGGGTATCTATACTTTAACTCAAGTACAGGAGTTGTGTACTTTGTCCACCACTGCTGATATTGGCACAAATAAGCACAATCGGTCATCGGTTTAAATGAACCGATAAGTACGCTGATAACAGGCTTTCGTTTTTTTTTTTAGTCCGCACACTAGACTTCATCAATTTGATCGCTTTCTACTCCCGGGTTCTTATGAGAGTGAACACATGGCTGTAGACGTCCGGTGATTTTGGTGCATCACTAATATACTGTACCCCTACCATGTCAATCAAACTTTTTTCAATTGTTCTGATCTTTGCCTTTGTTTATTTGCCTGTGTTGCGCTCTTTTCATGCAGCAAGCATGTGGCCAGCTAGAGCAGAGAAAGTCCCGGCTGTTGGAGACGTGTAAAGGCCTGATGAGGAGGGCCCGGGAGATCTGCAACATGGACCCCGGAGAGGCTGCTGTACCCGGGGACCTCCACGCTGTTAGTACTTAGTGCCTCACTCACTGGCCAACCAGCTACCTCCACTTTACAAGAGCCGCACTTCAGTTCAAAACTGTTTTCATTGTTTATTTGCGTGTCTGGACGTGTACGTTTGTAAATGATTATGTGCATTTGTGTGTAGTTGTATTGCCTGTGCTTTTCTCTCTCTTACCAAATCCTAGTGCATGCATTTTTGGTTCACTTTTGGTTCATCTGTCTTGGACGTACATTCAGATTCCTTAAGTATTTTCTCTGTGTTATGTAGGCTTTCAGCCAGCTGCCTGACTCTCTGGATGAAATCGACGCCATGCTAAACGAGGAGAGGTCCAGAGCAGACTGCTTCACTGGCCTAAGTGAAAATGTAAGTTTTACCTGTAATAGATCGCCCATTTTTGGGTTGGACTTTTACATTTTCTGCCCTCCAAAGTTCAAGGAAATATTTAGAAGAATTAACATTACCCACATACTTTCTATGTATGTGAGTGTACATAGACATCGGTTATAGTTTCATGTTGCCTCCCTTGTGTTGCAAGGTGGTGGATGAGTACAACAGGAGAGAGCAGGAGATCAAGAACCTGGAGAAGGAACTGGATGACAAGAGTAATGCGCTGGACACCTACAGGCAAAACATCTCCATGGTGAGCAACAAAACTGACAATGTTGCTTAACTTCAAAAACCAGCACTTTGGTTGACGTCAGTATGACCTAAAACGTAGTATCTGGGTGGAGTTTACTATTTGCATGACAGGGTTAGCAAATGCAGCAAAAATACAGGGCGTATCTGTTCTCTTTCAGGTTTTGGGTACTTACATAAATGCTCTCCAGCACATTTTGATCTTAAGAGGATATGATCAGGGCAAAAAGTTGTTTTGTTAATTGTTATGGTAATACTTGATATTCACGCTGGTCTTGACCAACATCAAGCACAGTGAGACATGCTGTCAGCCGCAAAGGCTGAGATAATCGCTGCAGCCATTGGGCTGTCAAGAAACAACAACACTGTGTGTGAGAGAGAGAGACAGAGAAAGAATCATGACTATTATGGGTATATATCATAAGTGTGTTTGTGTGTGACAGAGAATGCTGGCTATTACTGGTTAGAGTTGGGGTTAGTAACAGTGTGTGTGTGTGTGTGTGTGTGTGTGTTCATGCAGGCTAAGGAGCGCTGGCTAAACCCACTGAAGCAGCTGGTGGAGCAGATCAATGAGAAGTTCAGTGATTTCTTCCGTTCCATGCAGTGTGCTGGGGAAGTGGATCTGCACTCTGAGAATGAAGTAAGCGGAATTGACACACACACGGACAGATGTGCACAACACTTTTTTCCCACCGTTCAACAATTTACAACTTGCTTATAAACACTTGATTACTGGATGTGATGGCCCACAAATAACATGCTATCTCACCCTACAGTAGTATAGAAAGAAATTCCAAGGGTTTTATGTGAAAAAATAGGTTTTTAGCGTAGACGTAGTGTTGTAGCTATGGAAACCTTTGTCCGTAACACAATACAGTACAGCGTGTAACCCGGCTCCCCCTCACAACTCTCTAGGAGGAGTATGATAAGTACGGGATCCGCATCCGGGTGAAATTCCGCAGCAGCACACAGCTCCACGAGCTGACGGCCCATCACCAGAGTGGGGGGGAGCGCAGTGTCACCACCATGCTGTACCTGATGGCGCTGCAGGAGCTCAACCGCTGCCCCTTTCGTGTGGTCGACGAAATCAACCAGGTTGGGATACACATCCGCACACAAACATGAAAAAGCACCTGCGTTGTCCCATACTGCGCCAGCCCAATCACTCATGAAGGAACAGGGGTTGTGGAATTCAGGCAGGCGTACAGGCTTCCATAAAACGATATGCACGGTATCAGCCAGGACAATTGTAGACATTTACTATTATACACTAGCTGTTTATGCACCTTCGAAGTTGGTAGGAAGTTACACAATTGATGTGAAACATAAATGCTGACATGGACCCTTGGCAATGTAACCACAGGTCAACATAGGGTCAGTACTCAGTAGGGTCCATTATAGATTTTTCAGTCTCACAAGCACTGTTTCCTATAGGCAATAATCTAGTTATCCATGCTGCTGTCTGTATTCATCTTCTTTCTGGCTCTCTCCACCATCCAGGGTATGGACCCGGTTAATGAGAGGAGGGTCTTTGACATTGTGGTCCGGACAGCCTGCAAGGAAACCACCTCGCAATATTTCTTCATCACTCCCAAGGTGGGCGGCAGTGTTGGTCTGTCTCTGTCTGTCTGTTAGGGATTGTTTTAAAACAATCAACTGGTTTCTGGTTTCTTATGCGAGGATCTGTGTTTACTTCAAGGTCTGTAGATCTTTATTTTGGCTGTGTTTTCATTTAATTCCATACTTTTGTGTTTACAGCTCCTGCAGAATCTGCAGTATGCAGACGAGATGACCATCTTGTGTGTCCATAACGGACCTTACATGCTGCCTCCTAACAAGTGGGATGAGAAAGCCTTCATCAGACGGTGCATCAGGAGAAAGGGAAAACAGTGAGGCAAAATGGTTGAACACGGGCCAACATTGAACATGCTGGAAATTTTATTGATATGGAAATCAGTCTTAACGTCAGTCGGTAACAAAGGAAAATGGATCGAAGTGATTAAAAAAATTTTTTATGAGGTTTTGAATTAACCAGATAATAAACGTTTAAGTTTTACAGTAAATAACGGTTCATAGTTGCACTTTACTGTAAAAATTTTATATATTTTATATAGGTTTATAATAAGTGCTGTTTCTTTCACGTGGGGCGTAACATTTGTTTTAGTTTTTTATATTGAAGCTCACTGTTCAAATAAATAACATTTGTTTTACCTAAATTTCAGCAAAAATGAACTTCAGTGTATCCCCCATGCATTCAACAGTTACATGCGTTGTCTTTAGGTTAGCAGTTTAGACAGGTAGATATCGCATCAACCACTTTAATCCTGCTAACATTCTGGTCAGGTATTTAACACCAAAACTTTTGGTGTCTGTTATATGCATAAAGTAGGCCCTACTCTAGGCCCTAGGTATTGTGCAACATAAACATAAACAAGTTGTTGCTCAAGGTAGTGCTGCTTGTGAGTACTGTCCCAGAACTTCCAGGAGAAGTTGTTTGCCCCCAGATTTAGTACGAGTAGTGTTGACAGTGTGATTTGTCAGAATTCCAAAAACATGTCGAATTATTTCGTTTTACCCTTTGCGACACGTGAACTCAAGGAAAAAGGTGGCTCCTACGCAAAAATACAATCTTCTCCAATCAGATTCTCACTATTTTCCGTGACGTCTGTTGCCACTCCTCTTAGCAAAAGCAAGGCAACAAACACCCAGGCGAAAGAAAAACAGAAGCAGAGCGAGCTTGCCTGGCAGCTGGTGGGGTAACTCCCTGACAAAGCGTTATATATAATTAATAAGAGGACTAAATAAAACATTGTTGTGCATAGTCACATACTTGCCCTAAAACGTGCTATAACTTGCTAGTAAAGACCGTTTTGTATCCCGTGTTCGTCAGAATCTAGTCGAAAAAGGTAAGTAGCTTAGTGCTAGCTTCAAGCATTAGTGCTAACTATATAGTACGACTCGAGACCGTTTACAGCCTGGGTTAGTTAGCAGTAGCATGTTGGCCAATCGATGATTTGGAAAACCTTATAAATGATTGTTTTTTTCATATTGTACGATACTATTTGTTTTAGTACTTCATGAGCACAATTTGACTAACATATGCTAACGTTAAACATATTTGATTGTTAACCAGCTACGTTAGTTAAGTTAATTACAAGCTGGCCTGGATGGCCCTTCTTTCTTTGTTGAATTCCTGTGAGCTGCGTAAATGTTAGCAATGCCAGGTCAGCCAGAAGGTTAGTTCAGCTAACAAACGTTGCTGTGATTTTTATTATTATTAACTTTTAGTGGCTATTTGAATGTTGTCAATTAGATTGATTCTACTAGCGGTAGTCGAAGTGTCGTAATTGGTAAATTTAACATTTACCAGATAGTTAATTAAGCCATTCTGTAAACCCAACATTATAACTGACGAGACAAAAGGGTAGCGTTAGCAAATAGCTAGCAAGTTAGCTAGTTGTAGATTAGGTCGGGTAAGGCACCCTGTGTTGAATTGCCGATCCACATATGATGAGTCTGTAAAGCTATTCTTAGCTTGTGCAAAAAGTTAACTTTGATACATTTTTGCCGGCTTCTAACCAGCTTACTATCATTAACTTTAAAACCACGTTGCCTAGGTGTCTTATGATTGTCGCTAGCGTTAGCTTAGCCTGCTATTAGTTTTGGGTGACCATGTCTAGCTAGCTAACGTCGTTGGGTTAGCAGAATAGCTCGCTAGCATGACTCAGTGGATTTAAAGAGCAAGTCGGCGGGGCCCAGTTCAATTGTTTGTCACTGACTGAGCATCCGCCGAAGATGGCACACCAGTTGGGGGAAGGGTGTTTTTGGTTACGTTAGATCCGGAAGCGAAGATATCGGTTATCTAACTATTAAACTAAAAGCGTAGGCTTGCAATATCTTAGTATACAATGAACGTTATGTCTGGTTGACAAGACAATTTGACTTCAGTAGCGTTAGGTGTTTTTCACTGTTGGCTTTTGTTTGACTAGGGGAATGTTGTCTTCGGATAGTCAAGTAAGCTAACTTGCATGCATTCATTTGATCAGTTTATATGTTATGTTTGCAGTTATGCTTGGGTGGCTTGCTTCTCGTCTGTAAACGTAAAAACAGTTGTGACATGAGGAGTTATTGTTGTGATGAAATAAACAACTATGGTAGCTCAGCTGGCAAACGAGTCCTGTCCTGCTTTTTTGTGATGTAACCAAACCTTAGCGGGGCTTCCAGGGTTGACTATAAATAGACATCTGAATTCAAACTAGAGCTGTGCTCTCTGCCATCTACTGTGTGTTCGTGATGTGTGCGCGAGACCAGCGTGTCACATTGCACCCTTGTGACGGAGGAAAGCTAATACCCACGTCCATGTGAGCCTTGGATGGGACAGAGCACTGCAATCGGCAACACGTGAGGGGGGGATTGCAATACTTTTCTGGGGAAAACCTCTGACGCACATCACTAGAAAGCATGAAGTTGCCATTTGTCTTGTCTGTTTTCCCATGTGGTGCCCCTTGGTTTGTAGAATTATACTACCTAGAGTACTACCTCAATTGTAACTCTTTCGCCTGTTTCTTGAATACATAGTCTTTAATTTCCCTCGGCTCTGGTGTAGCGTAATGATCTCACAGTTGTATTTTGTTCCGCCTGCTTTGCATTTAGCAGTTAGATGTGACTGAACTCTTGTCCTGAGGGCTAGTCTGTCATGTCACCAATAGGATTTGTTGTTTTTCTCAGGATTCTGTGGTAGGGATTCTGCTAGACGTACTATAAATGACTAGATCCTTCTTGTCTAAGATGATAAATGATTGAGCTTGTGTTTGCACGCACCCCACCAGCTGGTTTAGAGACACCTGTCTTGTCTGACGACCTTGTGGCAATGATAGCAATGCAGTTTCTTCGTTGAAGGCAATGATCTCATCGATGCTATCCTGTTTTGAAGGGATTTTATACAGCTTCCGCAAAGAACAAGGCTGAATTGAATGTTGCCCAATTTTCTTTGTTCAAACCGATATTTGTTGCTGCGTTTGACTGAATTCGGTCTTAGAACTGTCATGAGGGCTATAAAAAGATCCATAGAAAGTACAGGGTGAGCGAGTTCCGCTCAGTTAAACCTGAATGAATTGAGTGTAATTTGGTTAGGCAGTGAAGCAAGGCACCCCTGGGCAACAGACACAGCCATGCCAAGACTCCCCTGTGATATCAGATCACATGCCATTGTCTCAACTGGAATAATTCTGAAATGGTCAGGTCCCTTCTAGGGTCAATCTGTGTGTAGGAATGTTTTGATAACTGGCTTCTGGAACGGCGCTGTAGACAAACAAGGTTATCGCATAATTTACTTGGTCTGTAGCTTTTTGGAATTGTTTTGTTGGCTCCTGAGTTGTTGACGCCGATGTGATTTCAGATTATAAGTAGCTTGGCTAGCCAACCTTCTACAGTCCCTGTAGTGTTCTCCTTGCTGTAATTTTATCCATGATTCTTTAAATTGTATTTGTCTGTGTGTGTGTGTGTGTCCGCCCCCCCCCCCCCCCCCAGGTAAATTAAGCAGGCAATAAGCAAACATGGCCCAGGAAACCAATCAAAGCCCAGTGCCCATGCTCTGTGCCACCGGCTGTGGTTTCTATGGCAACCCCCGGACCAGCGGCATGTGCTCCGTATGCTACAAGGATCACCTGACGAGACAGAACAATGGGGGAGTCAGTCCCCTTAGTGCAATGGGTAAGGAACAGCCATTAATATTCCGCCATGCCATTTATGACAACCCCCTTTCTTGATAAGCTATATCTCTAGAGACTAATCCCCTTTTCGGTTTTTGTAAAGTTTTGTAACCCAACGTACGAATCTGAATGGTGTGTCGTTCAGGTGGCAGCAGTGTGTCTGGCAGCCCCACGGCGGAGGCGTCGGCTATCCAGAGAATAGAGGCCACTTTGAACAATGCAGCAGCAGCCGCCGCTGCTGCTGCTGCGGCCGCCGCCGCTGAAGCTGCCATGTGAGTGTCATCTTAAACTACACTACTACACTTCCCAGCATGTTTTTGAAAAGGACTACTTTCTTTCTTTGGCTAGCCTATCTTCTGTGAAATGGATTGTTTTGTAGATTGTTTCTTTATTCCTTCCCGTCACAGTGGGGCAGCTGCAGCCCTCCCTGTAACCCAACAGATGACCGAGATGAGCATTTCCTGTGACGAGGAAGGTACATCGGGCAAAGCGGAACTCGCCGAACCTGGTGAGTGTTTGGTTGTTCAAGGCTTGTAGACACAAGTAAAGTGTCATAGATGGCCATTTATAATGTTGTCTATGACTTTATAATTTTTTTTTTGAAGGATTCTAAACTAATGGTCCATCATTGTGATCTGTAACCCTTACTTGTTCTGTTCACTCATTGTAGTGATCACTCAGCCAACAGCCTCAGCCTCTCCATCGAATGCTGCTGGCAGTGACGATTCCAAAGACCTTGAGCCCCCCAAACCCAAGAAGAACAGATGCTTTATGTGTCGCAAAAAGGTTGGCCTTACAGGTGAGAGCGGATGGCCACTGGGAATAATATAATTGTTGATTTGATTGTTAAAACGTTGTTATGCCTTTATCGCCTCAAACCAGAAAAAAAAGTCCTATTATCCATGCATGTGGTCTATCCTTTTTTAGAATACTTTGCATGTGTTGCAATATTACATATTTCACTTGTTTGTGACTTTAGCTGTTTGGGCTTCTATGTGGTGGGCTTTAGCCAGAGATACATGTATTTCTCTCACAGTACACATACCTTGTATGTTGCTGGTGCTGCAAGGCTTGGTAACGGGTTTGCATGTTGTGGTTCCCGCAGCAATTACAAGATTTTGTCTTTGTGTTTCAGGCTTTGACTGTCGCTGTGGGAACCTGTTCTGTGGACTTCACCGTTACTCAGACAAGCACAACTGCCCATACGACTACAAAGCCGAGGCGGCAGCCAAAATCCGCAAGGAGAATCCTGTGGTCGTCGCCGACAAGATTCAGAGAATATAAAGAGGGAACTCTCTTCTCTGTCCTTGACCTTTTGACCTCGAACACTTTGGAGTGATCGGCAAAAAAAAAAACACGGACTCGCGCTTTACCTGCGTTCTAAAGGACTAGTTTTTTTAAATTACAGTATGGGGTGAAATCCTTTTTTCTTCAATGCATGATCGATCACATTTTTATTTCCTGCTTTTGTTCTGTGTTTTAGTAAAAATAAAGTTGTCTGTCTGAGCTTCACATTGAGAGCAAAACATTGACAAAGAATGAAGAGAATGTTTGAAGAAAAAAAAAAAAACTACGAGTAAGGAGGCTCGCTTTTTTCCCCCCCTGCTTCCCTTGCTTTTCCAAGATTTGACAAAAAAAACTAAAACGTTTTGCCAGCAATGTGGGTTGGGGCTTGTTGATTTCAATAGTTGTGCAGTAGGGCTACCTTGTGTGTTGTGATTGTCATATTACTTTGTGACTGTCTCTGTATTTCTGTGTTTTGAGGAATGGAGTCTTTGGACACTTGAGACTTACAACCTCTGGCTAGCTGCACCGCTCTTGCAGTGTCTGCTCCCAGCTGGCTCGCGTAGCCGGTGGGTGTTTTCCCCCTACACTGTCGGGGAGGGGTCAGAGGTTTTGTTTAACCCTCCGTCTTACTTTTCTCCTAACATGTTCTGGGGCTCCATGAAGTCTCCTTGTGCTGTCTACCACCATACATGTTTTTCACAGTGCCGGGGCCTCATTTCAGGGAAAGAGGCCTCCCCTGCGTGCTCGAACCTATTCATTGACATCAGATGTACTGAAGTGACTTTGGAGAAGGCAACAAAAAAAAACCGAGGAAAAAAAGACTTTTAGATTTGTTAGTCACCTTATGGAATGCAGAAGATTGTCCAATAGTGAAACAGCCCAAACCCGTTAGCCTTGTGGATGTGCCCTGTTCCAGCCCAATAGGTTTTCGTCACCTACAACAGTGTGTTCATCTGACTAGCCTTCTTATACCTGCTGGGTCAATCTTCCTGCTGTGTGCTGCACTAAAAACCATGGCTTAGGTTGACTTGTAACCGTTCTAAAGAAAGATGATTTCTACTGTGTGTTTAGGGCTTGATGCTGTGATGTGCTTCGAAGCAGTGAGTCTGGATGGAAGACTGGCTGCTTGTCTAACTGACACCAGTAATTTCCTGTGGTCACAAGTCATATGACCTAACCCAACCCTTCTATGACCATTAGATTTTCTTTCTTCTTTTTTTTTCGTGCTCTTTTTTTTTTATTTTATTTTTATAAATGATGGGGAACATGTCAGGTGTTTTGTATGGATTGTTGTATTGACAGTATGACAAGTAGCCTAACGTTAACATAACATTTGAAGTTGGACGTGTTAGTTCCACTAATCTTTTAATCAATAGTTCACCTATTCGTTGAATAATTGTTTTGTCATTTTTAATGTGTGCTGATTATAATTTTGATAGTTTGTGGAGTGAGTGTCATACTTTGTATTAAATAAAACACCTGTGTCTAATGTATGTATGATGTACCCTTTAGATATGAATGGATGCTGGCTGAATATTGTGGGTGTGATAATAGATGCTTGTGTCCCAGGAATACTCAGTAGTGAAAACAAATCAAGTGGTGGTAGAATCAACTTTTCAGTTTTTTTCCATTGTGTTTTTTTCTTTTGTGGGTGTGGCTGCTTGTAAACTATGTAGGGCTGTATGAATTCACTTAATCAGTATGTTTTTATTTTAACTCTTTAGTTATGCAAGTTTGTACAAACCATCTTTATATTTATGTACTGCGCATATAATCGTGTTACCCAGCATTACTGCAAAATTGTATTATGTAAATAAAATTATGTACAGAGATATAGAATGAAACCCCAAAGCCTTTTGCTTTTTTATTTGTGGTTCCACACAACAGTATGCAATGGCTACTTGCACTAGATATTTTGTGTGCTTCTGGAGGTAAAATCCTGTTTTATTAAGTCCAATGCATCAAAATGGTGACATTATTTTCCATACAGCTCTGCCATGTCAAAGGTATTATTTCTGTATTATAAGGAGATGTTGAGATCTTTAAAGTCTTGTCCATATGGGTAGAAATAGAGATGAAACATCATCTGCAGAAGTATGGCTCATGTCAGTTACAGCGTGTCCCTTATTTATCTTCAGGGAATACATTACGACACACGTTGCGTGTGTGCACAGTCAAGCAGCATGTGGAAGGTGGTGCAGGTCCTCCCTTGGGTACAACCCCAGACAAATCCATTCTGGATTACTATAAATGAACCACCATTCTGGCTATCAACCATCTGAGAGGTGGTAGAAGTAGGTTCTGGCTAATGAAATGGAGGCAGGCAGCTTAGTATAAACACACCAAGCTGTCCTAGTGCCATCCTAGGCAAGGACACTTTGATACAATGTAGGTATGTTGGGCAACATTAGGTGGTCACTGCCAATGTTATGACTGATCAACATGTTATTAAATGTCATAGGTCAAGATGTACTTTTGTCAAATCTAAACAAGTTTGAATAAGGAATTTTCAATTATATATTTTAAAGTTGCCTGCAACGCATTCTTGTTGGTTAAAAACGCTGTATAAATGTTTCCAATTACTTGAAACCTCCATGTTGTATTCAGTAGTTTTCAGTAACAAATGGTCCTTTGTTCACCTCCGGACTAATATCCGTGTTGTCCAGCAGGTGACAGTCTGGAGACTGGGCTGAGTACAACCTTTGTTTTACTGATTTTGTTTCCAGTCTGCTTCACTGAAAACTTTCCCACAATCTAGACTTGTACTGCCTCATACTGGAAAGACTGTTACCGTTTGAATTATTGTGTGTTAGACCTCTGCAATTGCCATATTAGGTGAATATTTGATAGCTCTTGTGCCTATAGTTTGTCCATGCACATCTGTCTGCACAAACTCAATTTATCCATGGCTAAGTTGGTATGTGTGTCTCCCTATATCTGTCTGTCAAATGCAGTCTTCTTGATGAAACAAATTGTGTGTGTGGATGAAGAAATTCTCTCCATTATTTAACAGGAACAAACAAAGAGGCTCTTGCGCTGTTTCTTGTTATTCCCTTGTCGCAGCCTTTTCTACTAGATCTGTAGAACCTTTGTTTGCAGTGTAGTTTATTTTGGGAACAATATCTTCCACACAAGGTGTCTGATAGGGGACATATGACGTGCATAGTTTGAATAATGTTTCTTTTCGGTTGCCTAATGGCTTTTGAAAAGGATACTCAAGCCTTCATTAAAACTTTAAGATGGCTCATCCTGTGTTGCATGTGGTTGGGGTATCGAGTAGCAACATCAGTGAGAGTGTCTCTAAAAGCTTACATGGAGCTATACAGATCTGGTACATTACACCCTAAAGGACTACAGTCCCCTAAGCCAGATCCAGTGTGCAGATCCTGTCCATGCAGTTATTAAAAATAATAATATTGTTTTCTCAACTTGTCTGGACCTTTTAATACCATTACTATGAAAAGGATTCTTGGGATTTAACTTGTCTTATTTTCCTGTTTGTTATCTTACTGTGTACAAGTAAAATGCCATACTGTGATGGTTGGTGTCCCTAGCCACTGATTGACAGTGAAATATAATGGTGCTTATATACAATTATGTTGTAAATTTACAGTCAGTCTCTTGTATGAACCAGTTGCTACGACGACGTGGCCGGTCACTTGAGCAGACTATAGCCCAGGTAGAGCTGTGCAGACCTGGTGGGGCGTAGAACCTGACAGGGTTGCCAACTGAACACGGTCATACAAGAAAAAGGAGAGCTAGTAGCAAGTGTTTGCCATCATGCCGAGGAAGACTACTGTTTCTAAATTGGAGGATGGTATGTTGAATCGTTATTGTTGGGAAACATGTTTCCTTGTGTGGGGACACGTGCAACACTAGGTGTTTTTTGTGTTGTTTATGTTGGTGAAAAGGTTTTTAGCACAGTGAATTGATAAAATAATGGATGTTTTAATTTAGTTAAATTTATCTTTTAAGTTTTTTTGACTGATGTGAGTAAAAAAAAATATTTTTTTTGATTGTGCTTTTTTTCAGTTGGGATAGATATAGATGGAGATGTGAGTGACAGTGATGGTAAGTTGATATGTGTACATTTAGAAGAGCATTTAGAAGAGGTGTGTGAGCGTGAAGTTTGTCTACTGTGTGTAAAAATTAAGCTGCTGCTGACACTACTTTGTGAAATTGCTTGATTTGCTTTTTTGATTCCACACGTGTGTATGTGTGTGCATATATGTGGATAAGAGTACGGTATAAACACAAACACAAAACAGGATTACAGTATGCAAGTTTCTCATATTCATTTAACATTAATGCTAAAACCACAGAGGTTTGATGTATTTACTTTATATGAATGGACCTCACAACTGTTGAAATGTATAGATAGTTGATGACTCGTGTTTTATCACAGCTTGGCTGGATGTGGTCTTGATAAAGGCAGCATAGGACAAGTTCATAGGTTAGTGGTAAGCAGATGGCTCGTCTAAGAAAAGAAGCAAGAGCAACTTGAAAAGTACTGTCAGTGTCCACAATTATCTTATGTGGTGTCATTGGAAGGAAACGCTGATGTGTGTGTTTTCATTGCACAGATGACACCAATCATAGGAGAGGAAACCGGAGACAGGCAGGTGGACGAGGGGCCGCTGCCGGCCGCAGGGGCAAAAAGCCAGCCAGTGACGATGAGGACGAGGAGGAGGAGGAAGAAGAGGTTCCCAGAAACCGCAGGGGAGCCAACAAGAAGAAGCCGGCTAAGTCACGTGACAGCGACGATGAGAGCGAGGACGACTCCCCCAAGAAGAGGCGAGGAGCTGCAGCCAATAAGAAGAAAGGAGGCAAAGCCAAACCGGAGAGTGGCGAGGACAGTGAGGAAGAGAAAGGGAAGAAGGGAGGAAGGAAAGGAGGCAAGAAGCAGAAAGAGGAGGAGAACAGTAAAGAAAAGAAAGCTGATGCGAAGGGAAAAGGCAAAGGTAAAGACAACGATGACGATAAAGACAAGAAGAAGAAAAAGAAGAAAGACGGCAGGTATTTTAGACACAAAGGCCAAACTCACGAGTCCTACTTACTGACATAAACCTTAGAGATGCCCATTCTACCTCATTTGGTCCATCAATAAATCCTACTTCACATATACATTTTTCCCCACTTTACCTCACTTACTATATATGTGATTTCCTATCTCTCGTTTTTCTCCTATTCCTGCTTCTCGCTCGTTCTCTCTCGTTCGTTCCCCTCCAGTTCGTCTGATTCCAACTCAAACTCTGATAATGATGAAGAAGAGGAGTCCATGTCAGAGGGAGAAATGGCCAGACTGATGGAGGAGGTGGAGGAGAAGAAGAAGCTGATTGCCAATATGAGGAACAAGCCCTGGAGAATGCATAGAAGACTCACACACCTAAAGTATGTCTGAGTTTCCTTTATTTAAATAGCTCTGGCAAAGCACTTTTGAAGCACTTTCCTTAACATTTAACCACTTTGTTTCTATTAAGGGAAGCCCAAGCATTTGTGGATAAGTTTGAGGGGGCTCTGGGCAAAGGAAAGGGCAGAAAGTGGTATGCCTACAAAGTCATGATGACCAAGGTGAGAACCAAGTCTCGAAGACTTCAATATCAAAAACATATATTTTGTATATAATGAGTTAGGATTAGTTTTTAATCATTGTATTTATTTTACCAGAAATGGATTAAGTTCCAGAGAGATTTTGAGAACTTCAGTACAGCCTGCATACCGTGGGAACGGAAGATAAAAGAAGTGGAGAGTGAGTTCTTGTTATCGATGTCCTACTGCTGTTTTGTAGCTGAATACTACCACCTTGTGGACAACAAACACATTGCTTTCTCATGCTTCCTATAGGTCACTTTGGGTCCTCAGTGGCATCCTACTTTATCTTCCTCCGTTGGATGTACGGCATGAACCTTGTTCTCTTTGGTTTCACCTTTGGTCTGGTGGTTATTCCAGAGGTAATAGAACATCTAGTTACACTTTTTTTTCCTAAATGGAAATGTCATAATGCCATGCATTTGTCTGCTTGAACAAAACATCTGAATGACCAATAGACAAACTCAAAGAGATATACTGTTGGCACTACTATTCGTTTTTGCTGGATTAATAACGCTAAGTAAATTTTCACACTTGTAGGTGCTGATGGGGCTGCCCTATGGGTCTATTCCCAGAAAGACTGTACCTAGAGCTGAGCAGTCCACAGCTCAAGACTACTCTGTCCTAACTGACTTTAATGTGAGTTACAAACTGATAAATTAAAAATTATTAAAGTTTTACTGTCATCATCATCATCATCATCGTCATCATCATCATCATCATCCTTATCATTGCCAAATCCCAATAGCTATATTTTTCTTTCTCTTCATCAGGGATATTGTAAATATTCTGTCCTGTTCTATGGCTACTACAATGACCAGCGAACCATCGGCTTGCTAAAATTCCGACTGCCGTTATCTTATCTCATGGTGGGGATTGGGACTTTTGGTTACAGCCTCATGGTGGTGATCCGAACGTGAGTGGTTTCTCTTTAGTCACACTGGGGAAGCAGCCCTTAAAAGAGCTGTTAATCATTGTAGATCTAACATAGTGAATGATTATATAAAAAATAATACTTACATCGGTAGGTAATCTTCCCCTCATGATTCTGCTCTCATTTCTAGGATGGCAAAAAATGCAGATGTGGGAGGTGGCGATGGGGAAGATGGCGAGTTCACCTTTGCCTGGAAGATGTTCACCAGCTGGGATTACCTCATCGGCAACGCAGAGACTGCCGACAACAAGTATGCCTCCATTACCACCAGCTTTAAGGTAACAATGGAGAAGCAACCTGGAGATAAAAGAGACAATATAATAGAAGTTATTAAAATGAAAAATCCCATTCGCTGTTTAACAAATGAAATTTTATAAATTGTCGCTATCTCACCTATCATTGAGTTTTGTTCTTTCAAACAATCCAAGGAATCTTATAGTCAGCTACGAATCTCATCTGACCTACAAGACATTTTTGGTAGAAGCACAATGCTCTGTTAAAAAAACTATTAAAAAAAGGGTATTCATACAGCCAATGTTATGAGTACCTAATTTTTCTTGTACATAAAGAAATAAATAATCTGTTTTAACCTATAGTCTTTTGACCTAATTTGAGCAACAATGTGTTGTGAATGCAGGAGTCAATTGTAGACGAGCAAGAGAACCAGAAAGATGAGAACATCCACCTGAGAAGGTTCCTGAGGGTGCTGGCAAACTTCATGATCATCTGCTGCCTGGGGGGCAGCGGCTACCTCATCTTCTTTGTAGTGAAGAGGTCTCAGGAATTTGCCAACAGGGACGACCTTAGCTGGTATGAGAAAAACGAGGTAATGCACACAAGCAATTAAGAGATCTGTCTCAGAGATGTTGTCCCACTTGGTACTATGCAGAATACATGTTGTCACCTGTTTTATCTGTTCATCCAAATGTGATTTATAATTGATATGTAAAAGCCAAATACATTTATATTGGCATTAGCATGACAGTGTTCAAAACAAATATTAAAGTAACCAGTACCTCACACTGTGTCTATTTGAACTCATATGCACTATCTGTGTGTAGCTGGAGCTGATCATGTCACTGCTGGGCCTGGTGTGCCCTCCTCTGTTTGAGACCATTGCTGAGCTGGAGGAGTACCATCCTCGCATCGCCCTCAAGTGGCAGCTGGGACGCATCTTTGCCCTCTTCCTGGGAAACCTCTACACTTTCCTGTTTGCCTTGTTTGATGAAGTCAACAACAAGGTACCGCTTACAATTTGTACTTGAACCACAATTACACACTCTAGTTAGCATTGCTGAGCAGGCTTTTCTTAAAGTTTTGAGGGCACCGGGATTGTGTAACTGATGAAGACAGGGATGTTCATATGACAGGCAAGCAACATGTTTTACATGTGGCTTTGTTTATTCTATTTTGAGAGCTGACGTGTTTGTCTTTTTGCCCTTGTAGTTAGAGGAGGAGGACTCCATAAAGAACGCGTCTCTGTGGGCCTTGAAGGAGTACTACGCTAACTTCACCTTCCACAACAACGACTCCGAGGCCACCGCGCCCCCTATGGACCCCTCTGATGTCATCAGAGGACCCTGCTGGGAGACCGCTGTTGGCATAGTAATCATGATGTTATCCTGTCTGAAATCATGTTAAGCATCTCTATGCTCTGAATTGAAATGAGAAAAATATATATGTTAATTTTTACAAATATGGGGGTGTAATTTATTTTTCCAATATGATTTTATTTCATTTTATTTATCCAGGGGTCCTGTTTTTGAATGAATAATAAAGCGGAATATAGTACCATCAAAAATAATAAAGCAGAGTAATGAAATGAGTAGAAAACTCCATAAAGTCACTTGATTGATTCTATGCATGCTCATTAACCTACTTAGCCCACATCTTTTCCCGTGTGGTGCTCCTCTTCCAGGAGTTTGTCAAGCTGACAGTGTCAGACATCCAGGTGACTTACCTGACCATCCTCATTGGTGACTTTGCCAGGGCTGTCATTGTCCGGTTCCTCAATTACTGCTGGTGCTGGGACCTGGAGGCCGGCTATGTAAGTTTGTCAATAGTGAAATGTGGCATCCACCATGTTAAAAAACTATATGTTTTTGTCATTGGCTAATAGTTGATTTCATTGTGCTTGCTCTCTCTCTATAGCCATCCTATGGGGAGTTTGATATCAGTGGTAATGTTCTTGGTCTCGTCTTCAATCAAGGAATGATCTGGTAGGAAGTTTTTTTTGGAAATATGTCCATGTGTTTGTTTATGTTTGTTTAGGTGCGAATGTCTTCTTTAAGTTGCTTTTGTGTGTGCGTGCTTGTGTGTGTGCGTGTGAATGTGTATGTATGCATGTGTGTGTGAATGCATGCACATGTTTCTATGTAATTTGTTTGTAACTTTTTGTTTTAGGATGGGGGCATTTTATGCCCCTGGTCTGGTTGGGATCAACGTCCTCCGCCTCCTCACCTCCATGTACTACCAGTGTTGGGCTGTAATGAGCACCAACGTTCCCCACGAGAGAGTCTTCAAGGCCTCAAAATCCAACAACTTCTACATGGGCTTGCTCCTCCTCATCCTCTTTCTCAGCCTCCTGCCTGTGGTTTACACCATAATGAGCCTTCCCCCCTCCTTCGACTGTGGACCCTTTAGGTACTCCTCATATACATATTAGTGCATTAAATACTAATATGCAGTATTACAGTATTACACTAAATACAGTACTGTACTGTCAAATACTTCAACTCAATCACCCTTCCCTCCATATAAGCACACATCTGTGGTCTTTAATTTTCTTGGTCCAATGTCCACAGTGGGAAAAAGAAGATGTTTGAAGTTGTCATAGAAACAATTGAACTGGACTTGCCATCTTTTTTGGGAACACTGTTCGGCTACGCTGCTAATCCTGGTCTCATCATACCTGCTGTACTGCTCATGGTGTGAGTAGTTGTCTCTCTCTTTCTCACTCATTCTCTCTGTTTCTTGTGTGCTGCTTTGTATCTCACATTAACCCCTCATTTTAGGCTTGCTATCTACTATCTGAACTCAGTGTCTGAGGCCTACAAGAATGCTAACATGGAGCTCAAGAAGAAAATGCAAATGGTGAGATATACGAGCAGAGAACAGGATCTTCTTTACTCTTCGATTGTGCTGAAACAAACACTCAATATTATCGTACTGGTTTTGAGACTAACCTTCTGTCCCTTTTTCCGCTGGTCTCTCTATCCTTCAGGCTCGTGACGAGGAGAAGAACAGGAGGAACAACACAGACAGCACCAACCAGGTCATGAAGGATCTAGAGGACCTGCTCCCAAATCGTTCTCTCATCCCCCCTGCCCCTCCTCCTACTGGTGAACTCAGCTCTATTTTTTATACGTTACCTGTGCACTTAGAGGTTGACTGAAACCCTGGTCCCTATTTTAGAAAGTAATCCGGGGCAATACATACTTTGAAACAGATCATTCTTATTTATGCACTAACAATTAATTAAAAGATATCTTGGATTCATTACAGTTTTACCGTACTGTGGTTCATTTTTAGAATGTACTGTTTGGTGGAGAGTAAGACATTGTGCAATATACTCATCGTCATCTCTTTCCTTGAACAGAGAATAAAACTGAAGAGGCAACGTCTCCAAAGGTGAAGCCGGGGACGGCAGGCAGAGGAGTGAACTTGCAGAAAGACGTGGCTTTGGCATCCCCCAATCCCAACGCCCGAAGACCAGTAAACCGGCCTCCAGGGCCAAGGGGGCCAGGGCCGTTACCTGGCAATGGACAAGGGCCAGGACCAGGGCGGGGCCGGGGAAGAGCCGGGCCCCCTACGAGACCCTAGACTCTGGAATAGATGCTCATCCTTTTATGTTGAAAGAGTCCTTGTAAATACTGTCCAACACTGTGTATTCCAAGTTAAGCAATTGTAATTGTATCTGATTATTCTAAGCAATGGTGTTATCAAATATGAGACAAGTTATGTTTTAGATTAAGCAACCATTAAATTCTATGCATAATTTCTAATACTTTGGTATGTGTGTATCCATGTGCTTCTATTCCGTTAATGTGAATTATTTGTTAAATCGGTTTGCTGATTTGCCTGGCTTGTGCGCCAACATTTCACCTCTAACATGCACCTGGCTCTGTAACACAAAGAATACTCTGACATTCACAATAAAGTTTTGAATTTTGGATGACAAGCATTTTCTTAATTCTGTGCATTGTTTTTATGCAATATATTTATCATGTATTTTACCAATGATTGGGAAGGTATCATTTGTTGTTTGTTGCCAACATTTTATAGTAGGCCTATTGCACACCAAGTATTGAGTAACAGGTATGAAGCATAAACTCATGTTGAGGATCACAAAAATGTGGGTATTTTGTCAACTACAGATGGTTAAGGATTATTTTAATTAGAAGAAGTATAAACTTGAACATACATTTATTTTATTGTTCAGCTTACCATCCTTTTTTCCATCCATTCTGAACATGTTAATGTTTCTTTTAAAATGTGCATAGACATACTTTTGGTTGGAATAAATGACATGCATAAAATTTGCAACATACAGTTGCAACCTACTGTCACCAAACCAGTCAGTGTAGAATCCCTTGTCAGTCACAGGGATGGAATGTTAGCACCAAAAGAAAGCAAAGATGGATCCGCCCTCCCAGCTTAAAACCAGCCTAGAAGCCTTCCCAATGAACACGTGGGTGGAGACAAAGCAAGGTGCGGTGGTGAAAAGTGCACCAATCACACAGAACCACTGTGATTAGCAAAGGACCCTCAGCTGAACAAGTAGGTAGGTGTGGACTTGTACATTGAATTTTTAAAGGAGATATTTAATGTGTATAATTAGTTTAACTTAGTGTAATGTGATCAAAATCAAAAAACTGGACTTTGAATGGTGTTCTAGTTTAGCTTTGAAAAATTCATCTGAGAATCATACTCTATGTTTCTGTCATTTTAGCAGCAACAAAAATGGCATTCTTCAAGAAATTCTTCAATAGTGGGATCCATGATAAGAATGATCAGGGCCCGTTCACTGTAAGGAGTTTAATCACGTGTAGTAGACTTAAAAAATAATGCTCAAGTGTTAAATTCTGATGGTAAATTTGTGACATCTTTTCATATTTAGCCTAGTGTGTCCTACTGTACTAAATGAGGAACTTTTGTCTGCAGATTAAAGGTACAACAAAAGCTGCATATTTTGGAACTGTCCTCCCATACCCAAACTTCAGTGCCACCAGCGATGCAGTTGAACTTGAGAAAGCCATTAAAGCTAAAGGTGAGGATTACATCCCAGTAGAGTTACCAACCAATTTGGAAAACCTGGAGTGCCAGAGAACTATAGCAAATTTTTCAGCGTACTGTGATATGGTGACCTGCTGCATTTCTATGTAATTTATGAGATTCTATTTGGCAGGTGTGAATGAAGATGGAATCATTTCCATATTGGTCAACAGGAATAACGAGCAGAGACAGCAGATTAAAAACGTGTTCGAGCAGTCTAATGGAAAGGTGAGACAAAATTGCAACGTTAAACACTTAGTGGCTGTTTTAAATCTGACAAATGGTACAATTATGTGTAGGCTTATGCCTTTACATTCTGTCACCTGGTTGATAAGCCAGGCTATGTTATTAGCTGTCATCTTACCTGTCTAAGCATCGGGAACTGTATTGGGAACTGTTGCTGTGTATGATAAGACAACAAAATTTGATTGCAAGTTGTTTAAGTGTGTTTCTGAGCTTCTCCTTTTTTCAATTCTGTTTTCAGGCTCTGTCGGCTGCCTTGAAGTCAGCTCTTCAATCACACTTGGAGGATGCAGCATTGGCCCTGCTTATGACGCCAGCTCAATTTGACGTGCATGAACTCACGAAGGCAACAAAGGTAAAGGGTGATGAGCAGGGCAGAATTTACTGACACATTTAGTCATGCTTTAGAGTACAGATCATTTTTGTAAAGAGTGGCTTTCACATGTTTAATAGGGGTTGGGCACAAAGGAAAGCGTCCTGAATGAGATTTTAGCCTCCAGGACAAACAAGGAGATTTGTGAGATTAAGAGGGTCTTCAAAGAAGGTATTACAAAACATCTCTGTCCTCTGTCTTTATGAATTCTTACATGTAGAATAATTTGGCTATTTCTAATGTGTCTCTTCTTATCTTTAGTGAACCATAAGGAGCTGGAAGATGTCATTAAATCTGAAACCAGTGGAGATTTCTCATTGGCCCTTCTGGCTTTGTTGAAGGCTAATAAGGATGAAAGTGATACAGTTGACATGGATTTGGCTAAAAGGGATGCAACGGTATGCTTATAATGCAAATTCCTAATCACTAATCTGAGCAAAACGTACCCTTTTTAATGGAAATAATGTAATTGTCTCCTTTAGATTCTTTTTGAGGCTGGGGAGAAGGTGAAAGGAACTAATGTGTCCACATTTATTGATATTCTCACCAGTAGGAATGCTGCACAGCTCTCTAAAAGTAAGATAGAACAAACACACTGAAGTGCATACACACACCAAACAAGCAGCCAAAACATAACTGGAATTTTTTTGTTGATGTGGAATTATCCTAAAGCATACAAACTCATAAGAGCGGCTGACACACCTAGACTAACTGGTGCAACCACACTCATACCGTCAATGTTAAGTTAAACACGCCTATTAGTGTGAGTATACAAAACTACCTTTAAACCCGATGGCTAAATACCTTTTGGTTCTGTTTACTTGATAGCATTCCAGAAATACTCTGGCATCAGTGAAAGAAGCTTACCAAGAGCAATTGAAATGGAGCTCAGAGGAGACATCGAGAATTGCCTCATTGACATTGGTAACACTTATCTGCCCATTTCTGTATACTACAACTTCACTATTAATGCTATATTACTATTTTGTATTATCGCTGAACTACATCTAACACAGATTTTTGTCTTTCTAGTAAAATGTGCATGGAGCAAACCTGCTTTCTTTGCTGAGAAGCTACATCTGGCCATGAAGGTACTATTTTGTATTAAAAGGCCTGTTTCCTCCATGCATACCTAGCCATCGTGACCAGAAGTGCCATGGTACTGATGCAGTGAATGTTTAGTTGTTCATGAAGTGCTGATGATTTTATGGACTATACCATACAGGGCGTTGGTACAAGTGATCACTCCTTAATCAGAGTCCTGGTGAGTCGCTCTGAGGTGGACCTGAAGAAGGTGATGGATGAGTACAAAATAATGTACAAGCGAACTCTAAAGGAGGACATTCTGGTAGATATTTTTAAACTGGTGTTTATTTTTGAGAACTGTTATTCTGATCTTGGACACTTTTTATAGCACTTTGGTTTTCTTTTTTCACAGGTGGAAACAAAGGGAGATTACCAGAAGATTCTGCTTGGGCTGCTTGGACCTCAGTGAGGAAGCATCTCTCATGTGAATTCACTTTTGATAAATTAAATTCAAACACAATCACCACTTAAAAGTGATATGGTCATGCTTATTGTATACAAAGATGAAATGTAATTGTCCACATGTGCAGAAGAGGGCTATCTTCAATACCTGTCTTTTCTAACCTATGATGTCTTGTTTAACCAATAAAATAATAAGCGTATATACAACTGATATCCTTTCTTTGTATATGTTATAAATAATGATCCTGATCACTTTCATCGAATTTCTTTATAAAGGTGGTGATTATAACCTCGCTCTCACTTACTGATTTTGGTTATTTCAGGACACTTCTATCTACATTTATAATGTTTTAGTAGTTATAACAGTAATATGACAGGCGGCTCACAATAACAAACAAACAAACAAAGGTATTCGGATGCGCAAGTTTTGTGTCGAATTGGGGTTCTTGAACCTGGTAAAGATTACGTGTAATGTTTGACGTATGCGGAAGCGTAGATGTCCAGCTCAGCTGAAATGCTACTTTTCCTTTAAGACCCACGCAATTGTTTTATTAAGGATATCTTTTCTTTATTTTGTTGAGGCACCCAACGAACTTCTTTAGACCTAATATAATGTTGACGTAATTTAGTATGACATATTGTTACTGTTTTAGCTAATTCCTTTTGCGACTTCACGCTATGCTAGAGTCTGGAGGCTAGCAAAATTAGCTTGCTGGGCTGGCAGGGACTAGCTAACCTGGTTACCCAATACATAGACTGTTAAATGGATCAGTTTGTTGTTTGGACCTGTTGCCTGTAAATATGGATGAGAAATACAGCAGCAACGTGCTTTCCAGTGGGAAACTGGGAATGGTTGAAGTGCCTAATGCCAGGTAAAGAACAAGTGTACTAGGATACTCTTGAAAAGAATTTGCACCAATGGCTGCATTCATTGTCTGTACTGTTTTGATTTTTCGTTATAGATTGACCAGATACATAGTGCTACTGCTCATCTCTAAGGTCCTGAAGGCACTTGGAATCTTTGAGTCTTATGATATTCTTAAAGTTGTTCACATTGTCCAGTTTATCTTCATTTTGAAATTCGGGTAAGAAGCTATCTTAAAGTGGAAGTACATTGATAAATGCTATTTCATTTTCTGATAAAAGGGTACATGCCGTTAATGGTTGGTGTATTTATTGTTTATTTTATTGTTGATAGGTGTGCAGTGATTTTGGTTTTCTTCCAAAAGCCTTTCTCGTCTGGGAAAGCAATTTCTAAAAATCAGGTGTGTTACATTCATGTCTCTTGGTATGGTGTGTTCGATTTAGTAATTTTAAAATTTATTTTTAAATCTTATTTTTTCTGTATTTTCAGTGGATAAAGCTTCTCAAGCATGCAGTTAGTAGCTGCATCATTTCCCTGCTAGGTTTCTTTGGTCTAACCCTCTGTGGACCTCTAAGGTAAAGTATCTCAACTAGAGCAAGCCAGTTATGTGTTTACAGCTGATTGTATTTCTAAGCCACTGCACCTCGAAACTCTGTGGTCCTCTTGATAACGGCTTTTTTCATCTCTTTTGCAGGGCTTTGTTATTGTTTGAGCACAGTGATGTGGTGATCATAGCGCTCCTCAGTGTACTGTTCACAAACTCAGGCGGGGGCCCCTCCAAGGTAAAGAAACCGCAAATACACTAATGTCACTCTTTTGGCCTTTATGGCTTTCATTTGTTTCCTATACAGTTTTACCATGCAAGTACAGTACTTACACTATCTATTTTTATTTATATCAATCTATTGCAGACCAGAGGTGCAGTCCTCTTCATCATAGCAGTTGTCTGCCTACTGCTCTTCGACAATGATGACCTCATGGCAAAAATGGCTGAGCATCGTATCCTTTGATGTTATGGCTGCAAGTTTTATACTGGGGTTACTGCCACTATTTACCCGCTCAGGGTCTATACTGTTTCTGCTTAATATAATTTGCCTTAATTGTTGATCTTTCTAGCTGAAGGACACCATGACAGTGCCCTCACTCATGCTCTCTACACAGCCATTGCATTCCTAGGGTTGGCAGATCACAAGGTAAGCTTATCACGTCACTAAGGTTTGTTTCTACTTGTCATAATAGGCTTGGGATGTCCTGTTTCAGAAGACCCTGTATGTGTCAATGAACTATACACATTATTTTCCCTGTCTCCTTCCCTTCCCTGATCCCCTTTACTCTCTCCACCAGGGTGGGGTGGTTTTATTAGTGGCATCCCTCTGTCTGAAAGTGGCCTTCAATACAGCTTCTAGGAAGTTGTCAGTGGAGGTTGGCGGTGCCAAACGCCTGTATGCCCTATCCAACCTGATGTCAGCTATGGTGCTGCTGCCCTGGGTCCTAGTGCTAGCAGCAACCACAGAAGTAAGTGGTGGATAATCTCATATGAGGGATAGTATGTTGTAGCAACAACTCTGGATATTCTGACTAAATGAACATGCAGAATTACATCTAACACTTTTTGAATGAATAAGAAGAGACGGGAGGAACAGGAACTATTTAAATGTTTTACTGTGCAAGTTTTTGGGACAGAAATGTGCAACATTTGCCATACGATGAAAGTACTCTTATCCAACACTTCGTCTAAACATCAATATGGAGCCACTATAGTGTTAACATTACATCCCCAGAGCAAAGTGGAATCCTGGTCGTCTCTCATCCTACCCTTCAGCATGATCATCGTGTCTCTGATGATTCTGGAGTTCTACGCGGAGTCCATCTGTGTCACCAAGATGGAGGCCCCCAGGTGCGCCCGGTATGGCACCATCTTTCTGTTTCTCAGTGGCGTGTTGCTGGCCAACTTCTGGACTCATCCGCTGACCGATCAGCTCCGCTCCATTGGCAAACCTCCCCAGCAGGACAGCACCGAGCATGTGCTTTCTGGAGGGGTGCTGGTCAGCGCTGTATTTTTTATTATGTGTAAGTAGCTGGGTATTTGGAAACTGTGTGTGCGGGAAATATTTAAGAAAACAAAATGTTCATAGAATGACTACGTCAATAAGTCCTATTACTTATTTTCCAACATACTCACCCATACCCTTTCTCTCCTCTCCCTACCTCCCTGTAGCTGCCAGTATTCTGTCGTCCCCATCAAAGAAGGGTCAAAAGGGGACCTTGGTGGGCTACTCTCCAGAGGGTACCCCTCTGTACAGCTTCATGGGTGATGCCCTCCAGCACACGTCCCAGTCTATGCCCCGCTTTATCAAAGATTCCCTTAAACAGATCCTGGAGGAGTACGACTCCAGACAGATCTTTTACTTCCTCTGTCTCAACCTCGTAAGCGCCACATCATGTTTGTAGGAACACCAATGATTAGATGCTTGTCTTGTCATGTAAAACCAAATGCTCTTGTCTTTCAGGCCTTCACGTTTGTGGAGCTCTTCTATGGTGTGTGGACCAACAGCTTGGGTCTCATTTCTGACGGCTTTCACATGCTGTTTGACTGCTCTGCTCTGGTGCTGGGACTGTTTGCTGCACTCATGACCCGCTGGAAGGCAACTAGGATCTTCTCCTATGGGTAAGTTTAATCTGTGATAGGGTATCACATTTAGGTCTTAGGTTTTTTAAAGTTTTAAATGTGTACAGTTTAACCATTCTATAGTTCATAAGGTGATGCGAGCATATTGTTTTCAACATCTTTCATGAAGTTTATCGACGTAGATGTTTTTTGTTAATTTATGGTTTTGTGTTTCAGGTACGGCAGAGTGGAGATTCTCTCTGGGTTCATCAACGGACTTTTTCTGATGGTCATTGCATTCTTTGTGTTCATGGAATCAGTCACACGACTGGTGGACCCACCAAACATCAACACAGACATGTTAACTGTAAGTAAAGGGTCACAACTTTAAATTGGACATGAGATAGAGTAGCACCTGCAAAGTAATTGTTTATTTCTGATAATGGTTTATCTGTTTAATGAACACATACCATTTAATAAATAAAGTACAGTTCTACAACACCAATTGTAACACATCCTGTGTATCCCCTAGCCCGTCTCTGTTGGTGGACTTCTGGTCAACCTGGTTGGTATCTGTGCTTTTAGCCACGCCCACTCCCACGGAGGTAACAAAAGCTGTTCGTCACATGACCACAGCCAGTCCCACCAGGGACACTCTCACAGCGATCACAGCCATGGCGGCCACGGGCACTCTCACGGAGGGCATGGCCATGGGAGCCACGGACACAGTCACGGGAGCAGTCACGGGCACTCCCACGGAGGTGGAGGTGGAGGCATGAATGCCAATATGAGGGGTAAGTGTTTTGGGTTGAAAGACGTGCATTTTTATAGAACATGCTTTCAACTTGCTTATTTATTTTTTATCAAAAAATCGACATAGAATGTGATTATGTTCTGTGCAGTCAACCTCAAGTTGCAAACTGATCTAGCAGGCCGCCTAACGCTCTATCCTTCTGATAATGCACCTCTCAAATTCCTCTGTCATAACTTTGCACTTAATAAAAACACGTTCCTG
Source organism: Galaxias olidus (assembly GCA_026901105.3). NCBI lineage: Eukaryota > Metazoa > Chordata > Actinopteri > Galaxiiformes > Galaxiidae > Galaxias > Galaxias olidus. The sequence goes on along the minus strand of JAPMUY010001940.1, from coordinate 50,167 downwards.
TTTATTCTGTCGGGCCCACTTGTTTTTAGGGGTTTTTCTGCACGTGCTGGCGGATACTTTGGGCAGTGTTGGAGTGATAATCTCCACCATTCTCATCCGGCAGTTTGGATGGCTAATTGCAGACCCCATCTGCTCCCTCTTCATCTCCACCCTCATCTTCCTGAGTGTCATCCCCCTGATCAAGGATGCCTGTGAGGTTCTTCTATTAAGAATACCTCCTGAAAATGAGAAGGACCTACATATTGCACTTGAAAAGGTAAAATGTAACTTTTTTTACTTAAGGGGGTATTAGTAAAGCTCTATAGATAAAAAAAAAAACATAAATATGTGAATAATAGTAATACATTTAAAGACTCTTACATCTAGATTGGATGGCTCATAACAAATTCAAAGTCATCGACTTAACATGTCAATCGTGTACTTTGTATTGCAGATTGAGAAGTTAGAAGGTGTGCTTTCATACCGTGACCCTCATTTCTGGAGGCATTCGGCCAGTGTGATTGCTGGGACCATTCACCTACAGATCATGGCAGATGTCGTGGAGCAGAGGATCATACAGCAGGTTTGTGAGACAGTAGAGATTGTGTACAGTTACATGTGATGTTTACAAAAACAAATATGTAATTTGTGGTTGAGCACCAACATTTTTAAGTGTTTCTTTTCTATATCAATATAAAATCATTATAAATGGTCATATTATGCAATTGAGTACTTTTATTTTTCTTATGGGAGCCACATGGGAGTTGTGACTATCTCTTTTCGGGACCTTGCTTGAGTCATGAACCCTGTTGATATTTCTCATTTGCAGGTCACGTCCATTTTGAAAGACGCTGGTGTGAATAATCTATCTATTCAGGTGGAGAAAGAGGCCTATTTTCAGCACATGTCTGGGCTGAGCACAGGATTTCATGAGGTTCTGGCAATGACACAACAAATGGAGTCTATGAAATACCTGCAAGATGGAACATGTATCATGTAACTTACTTTGTGTGACCAAATAATATAAAATGTATACTGTTTTTTGCATTATGATACACAATGGCTGTTGTAAAATAAAAAATTTGATTTATTGATTTTACAATTATTTGTTGTCATCTCACATTCATTTTAAGTCTTGTTTTTTTCTTTATTTTCATCAGTCATAAATGAAAATATGGTTTTAAATAGTATTATTTATTCATTATTTATACAGGGTATACAAACTACATTTGTTACAGTATTTGCAATACAGTAAACATTTTAAGATTCCACCACAACACTCATCAACACCCATGTCCACAAAACGTTTTATTGTCCAAGAAACTTCTGTACCTTGTTCCATTTATCCGATGCAAACACACGTATAGATGGTTTACTAGGTCGTTGATTAACCTTTAACATTTCAAGGGTGATAGTGTATATTTTGCCTGAAGAATGTGTGCTTTAAAAGGGATGTAAGGTAATGAGACAACTTGCCCAGTAAGGTTGTAATGACCAACAAAACAAAAGGGCCAATGCTTTTCTCTCCATCATTGACCCCACTTTGAAGTGTACAGTGATTTGTTCTAAAGCTATCCCCAATTACAAAATTCTGAGTATTATGGTAGATAAGATGGGGCTGCATGCATACACAATATTACTATCCAATCCATTATTACTGACACGAGTTGATTTTGCAAATGCCATTCTGTTTTCAAAAGAAAATCATGACATTAGTAAATTACTTATGATTATGTAGACTTAAACTAATGGCACACTGGTTTAGCAAATAAAAGTACATTGTGCAAATTATTATATATTTTTTGGATGGGGTGCAGATATCAATGCTCTGGGTGGGGGCATAGAGACACTTTAACATGTTGTTCTCTGTGTGATGATAGATGCAGTTCTATTCTAGAAGATACAATTTTTTTAAAACACAATTGGATTGCTCGCATCATAAAGATCTGCAAGAAAACTCTATACGTAGACAATGAACCCAGGGAAGACACAGGAACTGTGAAGTGATAATGAGTTCAGGCCATAATTGATGATTAAAAATTATTGTCCAATAATATTTTGTTTATTTAAGTTCGTTTTAATCGTTTTTCTTTTTTTCTTTTTTATTTGCTTACAAGGAAGTAAGGGGGTTGGCTGTATCCTGTCACATGCTCACCGTCGTCTTAGGAACGCATTCACAGCGGTTGTTTTCAATCCAATCAAATGAGAACGAGTTTAGAATGCAGCGAATGAGATTCGAGTGTTCTAGGATTTAAACCAAGACGACATTCACACAGCTATTGTGCACTGTTTCAGTGAGTTCTCTGCCTTTGCCTAAGCAACACATCTTACAAAATGGCTCTTCGAATGACAAGGGTAAGTTTTAATCTAACTATTTGCATAGACTTAGTTGCACTCAAAAGTTATTTTTTAACGATTGTTATTGATAATTTGTTTGTAACATTTCAATGAGTGGCCTCGTGCCACTGCGTTTTGTGGCGTATCCTATCTCGTGCCAGCTTTGTTTCATTTTACGTAATTATTATCCCGCTGTGATATATACTTTAACATTTTATATCGTTATTTTTGCAGAACCGCCTAGCTTCCTCTGAAAATCAAAACGCTCTTGCTGGGAAGACTGTCTTGGGAAACAAGCCCACACTTAGGCCACGAGCTGCGCTTGGTGAAATCGGGAACGTTAGTGTTACTGTCCCCAAACAAGGCCTGAAAAAGGTAATCGAACGCTCTTCGTGCATAGTCTTATTGCCAGTGGTGTACAATCGAATATTCATTTACTGATCTCTTGTGCCATAGGATGCCAAAGTAGCGCCAACGAAAGTAGCTGAGAGAAAAGCCAGCATTAAGGTGGTAAAAACCTCTTTGGTCCCACAGCCAGAAATAGATGTTGCCCTGGTGCCTGAGGTGCAGGTGAGGTTTTAATTGATTTTAAATTCTAGTTCTGTAGCATAGCGCTTATTTTAAATTGACACTGTTAGTTACTGAGTCATCATGGCCCATGCCTTAAGCATATTGCAGTGAATTGAGCTCCTAATGCCTGTCTAGGTTTTGCCTGAGCCAATGTCCCCCACACCAATGGAAACTTCTGGCTGTGCACCCAATGACCTTTGCCAAGCCTTCTCTGATGTTCTACTCAATATCAAAGACGTAGATGCAGATGATTATGACAACCCAATGCTCTGCAGTGAATATGTCAAGGATATCTATAAATATCTACAGCAGCTAGAGGTATGTCCTGCTTTTTAAACCTGATGTAGGCATTCTTGTAGAATTAAGCTTACTAATTATAAACCAAATGTTGCAACTTGTACCTCCAGGTTGATCAGGCGATCAGACCTAAATATTTGGTGGGACAAGAAGTGACAGGTAACATGAGAGCAATCCTCGTCGACTGGCTTGTCCAGGTCCAAATCAAGTTCCGGCTTCTACAGGAGACCATGTACATGACTGTTGGCATCATTGACCGCTTCCTTCAGGTAAACTGGCTTTGATAATGGTTGCATTTATAGATAAGGGTTTTGTTTAGTTAAAGGCCATATTGTTAACATTATAGAAAGAGCCTGACTTATTCAAACACTTTCTCCCAAGCTGTCCATTTGCAGCTAAGTTGCTCTTCTCTATACCCAGGACAACCCAGTGCCCAAAAAGCAGCTCCAGCTGGTTGGTGTGACCGCCATGTTTATTGCCTCCAAATATGAGGAGATGTACCCCCCAGAGATTGCCGACTTTGCCTTTGTGACCGATAGAGCTTACACTACTGCTCAAATCAGAGACATGGAAATGAAAATCCTAAGGGTGCTCAAGTTCAGTTTTGGTCGTCCTCTTCCACTCCAATTCCTTAGGAGAGCTTCAAAGATAGGAGAGGTATTTTTCTCGTTCTTTTACTACTTTTCTTTTTTAAATGTCTACGCTGTCATTCTCACTTTATTCTAAAATGGCTTCCTCTTATCACCTCAGGTGACTGCAGAGCACCATACCCTAGCAAAGTATTTTGTAGAGCTCACCATGGTGGACTACGAGATGGTTCACATGCCTCCCTCTCAGGTGGCCAGTGCAGCTTTTGCTCTCACACTGAAGGTCTTCGGCTGTGGAGAATGGGTTTGTTTTTTCCTTTACTGTATTTTACTCTAATCAGCATTTTTGTGTCTGATGGCCTTTGACCAAGATTGTGGGTCTTCCTTCAGAATGAGACACTTCAGCACTACATGAACTACAAAGAAGAGAGTCTGATCCCGGTGATGCAACACATTGCCAAGAATGTCGTGAAAGTAAACGAGGGACTGACCAAGCACATTGTAAGCTACACCTCTACTCTTTATAGTAACTGACTGTCTAATTTATGTATCACGAAGTCCTGATTTTTCTCTTGCAGGCGGTCAAGACAAAGTACTCTAGTCAGAAGCAGATGAAGATTGCTTTGCTTTCCCAACTTAAGTCTTCGCTTATCAAGGACCTTGCAAAGCAGCTCACACTATGAGTAGCTTTTTAAAGCACCATGTGCTTATTGTACAGAATGTAAAACTTAACTGTTTAAATCCTTTACATTTTTTTGAGTTGCAATTGAGCAAAGTTTACAGACTTAACTCTAATGTTTTGCTTCATTTGTAATTTAAGACTGTCAATATTATGTATGAGTCACAGTTTCAAACATTTTAAACTTGATCCCTCTTGTACAGTAATTGGTTTTATAGATGCGTTTTTTTTTTGGTAGACTGTTAGGCTTTTACTACCTTTTTGGAGGTGCCTTTTTTTTTTTTTTTGTATGATAAAATGATTCTTTCAAGCCCATGTAGCAGTCAAATGCCAATAAATACTTTTAAAACTTTACACTTGTTCTAATCACCTCTAGATGTAGCTGTAACACTACATTGCCTGTATACTTGCTGTTAAAAGGCTAATGATTTTAGAAAGGCTCCAAATGGTTGGAGTCTTTAGTGAGGTGTTTTTGAACCTCCCATCTCTTTGAATGTACCACTGGCTTCTGAGCCAGGTGTGTTTGCTGTGGCCCTGCTGCCAGTTTACAGAGAGCTTCTGGAAAGATGTTCAGGTCAAGGCTTGTGTTCTGATTGTGCTGTGAGAGGGAGAAATGCACTTTCTGGTAAATTTTTAAATTAGATCCCACACACACACAGGTTCAAATATTTCCTGGTCCCCAAGTGTTTACCCATCCGTCAACCTCAGTGATCAAATTGTTAGGTTACCCAGAACATTTTGCCCATAATCCGAACACTTCGCAGAGGATCTGACATCTTAAATTCTGTTTTCTGCACTTAAGGTGGCAATACTGAGCATGTCAACTTATTTGTTTTGCTTTTTCTTTTATACAGAACTACTGAGCTTGGTCTTGGTTTAATCTAAATTAGTACTAGAATACATTGTCGGTCATTCTATGACCCCCTTATATTCATGCTAAGGAACAATAGTGTGTATGGAACAGCTAGTTGCCTGTTTGGGTCTCATGCAAGCAAAAGGAATACTGTAGTATTTTACACCTGCTTGACCATTCTCAAGAGCAACATGAATATCCCATTATAGAACACAGGCAGATGTAAGAGGACCTCAACCCCCCTTCCTAAAGCACAGTGTCAATTATAATTGATCACATCAAGTATATTAGGCTAATGGACAGAGGAGGGGGAGCAGTTATCACTTTAGCCTTTTACACAGCTGAGCCCAACAGAGGGACGCCCAGAAAAGTATCCTTTATACAAGACCACCTGTCCTCGCTCTGACATCCCTCCCTCACAATCACTCTTCAGCACCATAAGGCATCCACTTTATGACTGACATCGCATTATGGCCATGTGGCGACATCCTAACGTGATAAACCGGGTAGATTAGTTTTCCTCTCATAGTGTAGTTTTGTGTTGCTGAATGCTCTTTCAACTCTATCCAGTGAAATATGAACAGTACATGTGCATTGGTATTGAAACTTTCACTTAACACTTGTGCATCAGTCTTCAACGATAGAGGCAAAACCTAAACCAAAGCATGCACAGGGGTGGGGGGTTGATGGAGGTATATGATCATTGCATAATAAAAAATAAAAACATGTATTATTGACCTCCAGTAATTGAGTATGTACTGTAGGTTCATCATCGTTACAGTTACTTAGTTTCTAGGCCTTCTGCTGCTCTATGCAGAGACAGATGATAATCCCTCTGTTACCTTGGAAAGCTAGGCTTTTAAACCCAAGCCCATGCTGAGAACTCATGCTTGAAGGCTGAGGTCATGACTGGGCAGGGAGATCAGTTTACAAGACAGATTCCCCCTGTTGAGTGTGTAACCATACGGTCATAGAAGCCTGCATCAAACCTGTATTTTGGCTTTTTCAAGTCTTATGATAGTTTTATGAAAAGCACTTCATGTAATATAGTGGAATTGGACATAAACATTTGGTGGTAAACAAGCTTTTACAATGTAAACAAATGAGACATCTGGAGTCAGGCACTTAAATATAACGCAAGAGTTGAAACCTATGAAGACAAGCGTTTTTATTTTATTTTATATCTTCAAACATAATTTTGGGAAGCTCACACAGAAATTATGTAGTACGTACCAACAAATTTAGATACCTCAAACGTACAAAGAATTCTGTCCTTTTTGACACTGACACTGACACTTTCCCCTAATAAGGGAATTCAAGAGTCAGCAATGAAGCCCAGAAAACAAGCTAAACTTCGTCAAACCCTTTCAGAATATCAGCAATACTTAACTTTCTCCAATTGTCCAAGACCAGAGCCAAATGTTTGGACTGACTTCTCAGTATAAACATTGTCCAAGACAGTCAGAGTTTCAACAAGTGCACCCTTCAGCATGAGTCAATGCACATTCTCACCTCCCATCCACTAGGCCTGCCTGTTTCAATTCAATAATGACAAAGTCAAACAAACACACAGCCACGGCGGCGATGTTAGGGTTTTTGTGGGGGGCTAATAGTCGGTGGCTGGCAACTGGACCGAAGCCTCTAGGCCCTTGAGTGAAGCACAAATAAACACAGGGGCATTCATTTTCACAATTTATAGATTTTCAAATAAAAATCAGTGTGTTTCCTGAACTTTACTGACCTTCGCCCATTCAATGGCACATGAAGGAAAGAAAGGCCCCTATGGTGGGCTGAACAGCAGTGTGTTCAAGCCAGGTGTGAGAAGGCATAAGTCTACCCGGTTAATTCCAATTTGCTGAGCAGAACTTTAATCAGACCACCTGACCTCTTCATTTCAAAACGGAATGAAAAGCAGCCTGTCATCGTCTTTCCATAACCAAGGTCATGAAAGTAGGGGTTTTCAAATAACTACATGTGCAAGTATCTCTGTACACATTGTATGATTGATGTGCTACCTACACTGATGGTTACCTCGGCAATGATATTTTAAAATGTACACCATCATCAGCTATGGAATATACTGGAGTTATATAATCATGTGATATGATCAAAACATAGGTGAAATCTGACTTTATCTTTAATAACAAACGCTAAATCGGTACAATCAATAGTTGGTGATTTTGTTTTACTGTTGTGCATTACTGCTACAAGAAAATATATTGTATTGTATACTACAGATCTCTGTTTTGATTTAATGATGGAAAATGATCAAAGCAATACTGCTCAATCTGAAGCAAGAATACTAATCTACTCAAAGTGTTTTAGAACAATTGTTTTGTCATTGTTGTACGCACATTCATCTTGGCACCAGTACATTGTTTAACTCAGATTGAGGCTTTTCAGTGGTGTGTACCATATTCCTAGCATGGAGTCTTTAGGTTTAAATTCAAGTGTGAGAATCCTAAATTATTACCGCCGTCTTTTATCAAACAGGGTGGGCCTGCTGTGAGATGCTGTAATTTGACCTGGGTGAGTCAGGCTGGGCAATAAGTAATAAATCCACCGGCTATGTGAGGAGGATGTGGATGGGGAATTCAGCTTCTGTTGCTGACAGGTCATAAATCCGTCTCAGGGGTCACTTGGCTATCTCTTTCGTTGTCTGACCATGGCCGAAGATTGTCTGAAAAGGCCACTACATTTGGCACAACAAGTCATACTAGTGCACACATCTACCCGCTAACAGCAGCCCTAAGTCAGTCATAACATCTGTTCGTCGTCACAATTTTAATTTTATCTTCAATTGTGATCATTGTTTGTGTTGGGGGGTTGTTTGGATTTATTTAACATTACATAAGTATGTGTATTAGATTTCCAAACAAACCAGTTGGTTACCTTGAATTTTCTTGGCTGGATTTATGCCAAACCAGTAGCACTTCATTTGTGGTAATTTCTGTGGGGTAATGTCTGTGTTTCTTCTAGAAATGCCTTTGTAAAAAAGCTGAGTAAATAGAAAGGAAAGGTGCTTCTTGTCATCAGCTTTCACTATGTAAGAAATATATATATTTCAGAAGAATGTCTGGTATATAAGATCAGTAAAAAAAAATTGATTTGTTTCTGGTATCAACTGTATGCCCTTTGACAGGTGAATTGATTTGATTGTACCCCAGTTATTCCCCAGCTGTTTTCTAGGAATGTGCTGGAAAAAATTTTGAAAATATTATGGGTAAACAATTTTCAGTTGTAAGATTATTTGACTTGTTTTAAATGTGTGTAACTGTCTGTAGCTTCCTGTCTGTAGCTGTTGCTTCACGCTGCACAATAATTCCTGATGGGGTCCTTTTGAACAAAAGCAGTATTATTGATTAGATTAGTCAATAAAGGCTAGTTTCCTCCCTGACTATTACACTAATGCACTTAGGGAAAATGTCCCGGCCAGCCTTACAGGGCAGTTATAAAAGTGCACCATGCTCCTCAATTATTAACGAGCCCCCCTCACACCAGCCCAGCATCTCCATTAGAGAAAGCCAGTGGGGCTTGGGGGGTTGGGGGGTTATGATGTCATCCGGCCCAGCAGAGCCAGACAAGGGCATCTGGGAGTGAATGTGGGAATCAGCTGGAGAAGATGCGTAGCACAGGATGTTTGAATTGTCTGTGAAGAGACGAGGGTTTTGAAATTTGCCCTCGCTGGTCATGTCATCAGAGCCTGCATAGAGTTGAACTGGGTGGAATGGATTGATGCGTGTGTGAAAAGACTGTGTAGCATTACTTTTTACTGGATCTGAGGAATGTCTTAAGGGGAATTACGGGATTGGTAAACTACTGAAAACATGAGCCAAAGAGCTTAAGTATCGGTTGCAGAATGGACATAAGACATAGCCCACGACTAAATTCCATCCACTCACTGTCCGTCATAAATAGAGCTTTTTAGAGTGAACACAGTTGTTTCAGATGCAAAAGTGAAGAAGAGGCCAACTGAAATCTCAAAGGAAGTGTGTGGGTGTATGTTTGTATTGTCGGTGTGTGTGTGTGTGTGTGTGTGTGTGTGTGTGTGTGTGTCTGTGTGTGAGTGAGTGAGTGTGGAGGAGGTGGGGGTTGTTTCATGTCTGATTTTTGTTGTAGGACGGGGACATTGACGGGTTTTTTTCAAGAGCGCAAACGTTTTTGGCCATTTATGAATAGGGATCAGTGGTACCTTGTTTCTAATTGGTCTTATGTTTATCCATTGTTTTACTGCTAATCCACATTCCGTGTCCCCAGTTTTTTGGTTTGTTTTTACCATTATCTTTTTCAGTTTGAAACAAAATAACAGAAAGAAAGCAACAGGCAGTTACCATGTCAACTGACAATACTCTGCCTTTAATCTAAGTTCAGAATCAAAAGAAATAAGACATCCATAGCTAACAACAGAAAGTGAAAACGGACGTTCATCCTTTATCCTGCTGGTCTGGTTTTTAAAAATTTCTTGAAAAATTCTTCTAAAGTATAGATATACTATAAAATGTATGTTTTTTTTCTGTGCTTTTTCTGTGGTATCTATGCTTTTTCCCCTTGATGGATATGTTTTCTACTGACTACTAGCAAGACAAGCTAGAGCATGTCCAGCAGTTCCAATGACTATTACAGCCAATTAGAGGATAATTCAATTAGCTGACCCTTCACATCATTAGCTGAAAAGCCCTCTGGTGCCAGATGCCAGTTGACAGGTTGAACAAAACTATTTGGCAGATCTTATTTCTGGACAAAAGATGAACATGTACACGGTTATTAAATCGTGTTATGATGTTTCAGTTACAAGAAGTCAAAGTGATTGCTACTGTACCTAAAACAATCAGAATATCTACTGATGTATAGGAGGGCTTGGGAAAAGCCATTCAAGATGGAAATATTTATTGGGAAATAATGTCAACGCTACTGCTGGGAAGTACAACTGTCTTGACATGAAATGACATAGAATTTTAAAGACTGGAAGTTTCATTACATTGTTGATGTTTACGAACACCATGTGTAGTTAAAAAGTAAAACCAAATCTTCCATGTTGAACCATTCATACTTTTTTAACAACAATAAAGGTACAATGAAGTTTGCTCTTGATATCAATTTACCTTTATCATAAACATACAATAATCAGCTGAAACAGAATAAGTTGGCCTAAATCTAAATGAGGGTTTGCAATAATGTTCATGGCTTCAATCAAACGTTTGAAGATTGAACAGTTGGTAAGGTTGTAGGCATGTTCTCAACCTATTCTCAATTCCTACATAGCAATCCCTTTGGCTTAAAGTTCTCACCTTTAATTGTTGCTTTCAAAATATGTGTGCTGTTCAGTGAAACGTTGACCGTATGCAATTCACTTATGTCCAAGAGACTTTGTGAGAACATATACCAAAAGTATTGTTCACGCTCTACATTTAGTTTCTGTTGAAGACCATCATAGAGATCTCAGTTCAAATGCCCACAATATATACATTATGTTCTGTATTTAGTACATTTCTCAAAAATATTGCTGTTAACACCCCTCAGACGTACAAAAGTTCAAATCTATCAAATCTATCCTTAAATCCATTCTAAATAACGTATATTAAACAAAATTAACAACCAAATGTTTAGCCTACATTTTGGTTAAACATAAGGACAACTCACATCAAAGATTGGTCCAGGCAGAAAAATCACTCAACAGTGGCATCCAGCTGTTATTTTTCAATGGTATCCCATTAAGTAAAACACATTTGTTTAAAATTGTGCCAAAAAAGTACTGTTAAACAAACAAAGGCTAGTAGAGACTGTTAACAGACAAGTTCTTTCCCACCATAATTAGGCTTCACATGTTTACCTCATTTCACTTGGTCAGACATTTTTGCCATTTCAAACCAGCACATTTCCCCACTCTCGTGTAAATGTCTGGTTGTTTACAGTTATTAAAGGAACTCATAATCAAAATGGAAAAAAATGTATTTGCACACTCGATCCCTTTGGCAAATGTAACAGAGCACGTTGTATCAGTCATTGAAAACATTTGAATTCTAAAAAAAAAACTGAAAGGTAATAGAAAAACATTATATAATGAGATTATTACAAGTTGACCCTGTGTTCAGGCTTCTAAACAGGTGCTGAGCGAGTTGAATGTCATCGTGAACCCGGCAGGGGAGCCATACTGCTCTGGTGACAGTGACACAGTAAAACTAATGCTCTGGATTTCATCAACATAACACTTGGGTTGAGTGGTTTTTATTTAAAAAACTGCCATCACATGGTGGCCTTTCAAGACAAAGTGCCTTCTAATTTGTCCTTGTTTCCACCAGGCTCTGTGACATGATTAACATTTTGGGGGTTGTTGTTGCATGGATGTACCATCCTGCATGATCAAATGAGAGGTAGTGGTGCCAGTTGAAATTGTCTTAGTCCTATGTAAGAGAGATAAATTTTCTAAATTGGAAAGTTTTGGAAAGTTATGGGCTCAGTGGGTAGCACTCTTGCCTAACAGCAAGAAGGTCCTGGGTTCAATCCCCACCTGACCCAAGGGTCTTTCTGTGTGGAGTTTGTGTGTTCTTCCCGTATTTGCGTAGGTTTCCTTCGGGTACTCCGGTTTCCTCCCACAGTCCAAAAACATGCAGGTTAATTGGTGACTCGAAATTGTCCGTAGGTGTGAATGTGAGTGTGAGTTGTTGTCTGTCTGTTGTCCCTATGTGTCGGCCCTGTGATAGACTGGCGACCTGTCCAGGGTGTACCCCGCCTTTCGCCCTGTGTCGGCTGGGATAGGCTCCAGCCCCCCCCCGGAACCCTGCATAGGACAAGCGGTATAGCTAATGGATGGATGGAAAGTTTTGCCTGCTAAGCTATTACTTTATAATGTATTAATTATCTATACATCAATCTAATTTCCGTTCAAGATATACAGCAACATAAATGCCTAAATCTTTCCCGTATTATTCAAGGCCACCAAATAGGCTCCAGTGATGGTAGAGCTGGACACCCCATGATAATGGAGTCGTTAAGACAATTTCAATGGACATCTCACCTTTAACCTGCTGTTCCTAAAGCTATTAATAGAATTCTGAGGGAGGAATCCACAGTGATGACAGGCATAGCCTTTTACTGTAGCCAGCGTCCTTTGGAGTAACCCATATTGTGTTTTGCAGTCTTACAATTGGCAAAGGGAATCGCAAATGGGATAATGATTAGAAAATTTAAAAAATATAATTAGTAACTTGCAGCTATTGTACACTGAGGCCCTCGTCCATCTTTCACTCTTTCCAATCTCAGTCAGTTGTTGAACAAAATGTAATTCTACTTTCGTATAACCTTGTCATTAGTTAATACAATGTCAAACATTTTGGGACTTCTTCAAAGGTAAAACATAGTTCGTTTTGCAAGGATTGGCCTTCACTCAGCGTATGACAAGCAACCTTTTAAAAGCAACCTTTACCCAAGCATGTATTTCAGTGACAAGCTGAGAACTATTGGTGTGATAACGTCTACAGTAATTGTAATGAAAACATAATGGACACACTTGTCAAAATAATTTGGCCAGCTAAGGAGAATGATTCAAATAGTCTTTGACACAACAGCTTCCTGATGTTTCTCTTTCATAATGCTAATGTGTGTTGTCCATAAATCAACACTTTCCTCTAAAATCCATTGGATGTGTGTATGTCACACACTGACTGTAAATGTTAGATGGTACTGGCATGAATTGGATATGTACCTTTAAAATAGCAAGGTTTATGTAATTAAATACATTGTCTGTTACCATTGCCCTCAGACTGGAACAGACGCCTGTGTAAAAAAGGGCAGAATGTAATGGCATATTTCAGCTTTATTATCTACCAATAGGGAGTGTACATAATAGTGTTACCATTGTTACTATAGATAAGATGTAATTTGAGGAAAAAGAAAGATCACACAGTCATCGTAGTGTTGTTAGTCAGGATAACACAAAGAGGAGGTTTCTTCAAAAGATGTAGAAAACGCAGGATACCTCCGCTCCATCAATAGGCAAGACTATCGCGTGCTGATTAAATTCTCTGTTCCATACTGTTTTAATTACCTTCTGTGGTGGCCAATATCAATGTAGGGGAGCTTGACATCTTGAAACAAAATTGGTTTTATGTCCCGGCTGCATTAATGGTGAATTAATGCAATTCATATTTGGCTTTGGTATGGTCATCCGAGTTCTAAGGTGGTGCACACAGACATTCTAATAGGCTACTTTTTTTTTTCCTAATGGACTACTTTTTTGTATATATATTTCTGTTGACTCAAATCCCCAGCTGTATTTTGGAAGGAATGTTTTCCCACAAGTTTGAGCTTTGTCAGCTGAGTTGCTGAGTTGACATACTTACGACTATCAGGGAGTATAACGTTTTGGCTGGCTGGTAATTTATGGATATAATTCAAAGGGTTAAACTAATGTTATCGAGGCAAGAGTTGTGCAAGTGTCCTTCACTCCACCCTCCCTACTCAACTACCAAACTACTGGAGCCTTTTGAAATATGTTGGGTTTTTTTGGCACGTTAATAACTTCCTCTTTAATACCTCACGGAGCAGCAACAACAATTTTGAAAAAAAGTGAATAAAATATTGTAGCACAGTCTGTCTAGAACAGTGGGGAAAACAAAATGCTTAGATTGCTCACTTCATGTCACTCTTTTTTATCTTGGGAGCTTCATTTGCATTTGCATTTGACAAGTAAAAGAATGCATATTCAAATACTGGTCGGCACAGGACACATCTGATTAATATCTACACGGAACAACAAGAAGGTTAATCCACATCTTAATTAATCAGTAAACCATGAAGGTCAGTCTCAATTAAAGTGTACCTCTGAGTTGCAGACAGCCCCTAGCTAATTCATTTTTTTAGCAGCGCAAACGAAAATCCTTATCATTTCACACAGTAGAGTTTTGTCTTCAAAATAAGAAAAGTATTATGGCCAGCATATGAAGCTTTTTAAAATGTTTTAGAAATACCTTTCATATGTATGTAAAGAGGAAAATATCATACATTTATAAATAGTTTTGGGAGACCCTTTGTTACACAACTGAATGCATATGATCACACTTTGGCCCACCTGGAAGTAGGAGATCTCAGATATTTTCTGTTATCTTACACTCAATTAAAACAAATTAAAATACTAAATGTGTTGCTTTTTAAATTGAAAAACAGAAATAAAAAATCTTATTATTGTTGTTTAAAGGGCACATTCATGCAATTATGGGCAACAGTGATTACCCCATGAAGAAAAACTCATTGAGATGCAAATTCTTTTGCTCACTATAGGAAAACAGAGACATTCAGAAGTGCATGTTCTAGGGAGAACATTAATTTAAAAATGAAATTTATGTAATTGTCAGTATTATATGAACAGAATAAATTGTGGCACTTTGACAAGAGACTATTTCTTGGCAGATGATAAAACGTCTTTGCTGCCCACTATGCATGTTGATTGTGGGTTGATACCTTTTCTAAAATGAAAGTGTATTGTTTAGAGTTTCACTTACTGAGGTAACGTTACATGCAAATTACAGTAACAAGTATCTGCAACAAATTGACAATTGCAGTTAGTTGATGGGTTTCATTTGGTTGGTCCTGATATATAACAGTATAGTATAGTATAGTATTTATATAACAGTATTTTATAGCCTCTGGTTACCTTTATCACTTGCAAAATTGGAACATGAAACCAGTCTCTAAAAATCTTCCCTTTTATGAAAAACACTGTGTGCACAAAACAGTGAATAAACAGAAATGTCTAATCATGATTTTAAATTTTTTTTATTTGCTAATTGGAAATGATTTAAATACAGATAAATACATACATTGTTGAACTATAATACAACTCAAAATCAGGAGAATCCTCTGGTCGGCACTTTGGCAGGACGGTGATTGCCGACACCGAACAGGCTTGTAGTTTTCTAGGCATCCCAGCATGGCCTATACACTCTTCCCACCATGCACCTCATGGTGTCTCTCCTGATGATGCTGATGCTAGGGTTCTGGGGTCCAACGTTACTGCGGTCCAGGGTCAGGGCGCTCTCCCCACCTCGCTGCTTGTGCATGGGAAGAACTCTGTCCATGGCCCTCAGGTTCCTCCATAAGCCAACATCTGCCACAACGATGATCCGAGGGCCAACGCTTTTGGCCATGCCGGTTGAATCAGCGACAATGGAGTTCTCGTCAGCCTCTTCGTTCAGTAGGGAGCCAAGCGTCTCTTGCTCAAATGAGGCATCTTCGGCATTGCTGATGGGAATGGCCACGGACAAGGCGTAGCGATCGAAGAATAATGCTGTTGCAAAGACGACGGTAAAGACTGAAGGTCTCATGTTCTTAGTTGAGGTACCAATGCGTCTTAGTTGAGGTACCGATGACAGTGGCTTTGGTTTGGTTTGGTAGCTCCTGCTTTGTTATTCTGGCCCGGAGATTCCCACCTTACTCTTTTATACATTTTGGTCACTTTAGGATTAGCCACGTAGGATGTGTTCTTTGTCAAAAACGTTAGGACGGTTTGATGAGACCACCTTCAGTGTTTGAGTGTGTTATATGCTGGAGAGTTAATTTAGATTATCTTCAAGTGGCTCTATTCATTTGCAGTCTGAGGATAAAACAGTAGGATATCATTGAATGAGTAACACAAAGGAAAATACAATTTGAAAAGACATGCCCTTTAAAACAACAAAATGGGATAATCCACCTGTCAACAGCACAGTGGTCGATAGCACTCTCAATGACATATTCTCACCAGTTGTGGTAGACTTCCAATTTCCAACAAGGGATTTCTAGTAGGATTTCTGGTGGGATTAATTTGGGAAATAATAGTTTTTTTTTCCAGGTTAAACCGGAGAAGATTAATAGATTATGCCATGCAATGAAATTTTGCCACATCACTGATACAGAACCGAAGGGAAGTCATATCAAAGCATACCTAATGCATCTGCAAAGTTAGCACTAAAAAAGTGGAAACCTATCTATAACATTATTAATTGATCTGACAGTTTAGGTAATACACTTTTTTTTATATTAATTCTGTGCCAATTCAAATTTAGGTTTTAGTCTGATGACATGATCTGGTTAACCACTGTTCTAATAATAAAAAAAAAACAGCCTTCAAAAGACAAAGCATGAGATCCCTAGTGTATTCCTACTACAACATCGATGTTTTTTCTTTAAATCTCACAAACCTTTTGAAAATATTCCTTTACCAGGGTTATAGTCTGAACTAAAGATGATCATAGTGTTGTAATGCTTTTCAAGAGTTGTTGAGTCTACATGGGATGTGTCATGGAACATTTCTCATTTAAGAGCGTGTCAGTATTCTGCATGGCAAGAGCTGGCAGGTTTATTGTGACAAGAAAGTCTGGTATTTGGTGCTTTTCTTACAGAGCTGCTTGTCAACCTGTGGTTGTCCGAGTTTTTGTTTCAGACAATACAGAATTTACACATATTAATAAATAATAATAATAACTTATTTAAGTAACGCCTTTCAAAACAGGGTTACAAGGTGCTTTACAATAAAAACAACAGTAAAAATTGAATATAATTAAAACACTAAAATCACACAGTTAAGTCAGGTAAAATAACAAAGAAGATAAAAGTGAATTTTAAGAAGTGATTTAAAAGAGGAAACTGAGGTGGCTTGCCTGAGATATTGATTCCAAATTCATGTTTTGTATGTGGAATTTGTAGGATTGGGTGGAGTTCTAATGGCAGGGTGTCTGGGCCATGAGCATGCATTAAATACCAGACTCTAAGCTAAAACTGAAACAGGAAATCATGAACATAAATCTCCTTTGTTTGGAGATGTAAAAAGCAATCATTGCGTGAACAACCAAAGAGAGTGACCGGAACGACGTGAAGGATGCAAACAAGGAGACAGACACACATCGACAGAAACTGTGGGAAAAAGGGTCACATTATGTTGCGAGTAAAGAGGATGGGTGTGCTATGTGGAAACGAAGGTTCCCATTTAAAAAAGGCCATTCACTGAAACTGAACAAATCCACAATGGCACCATTTAAACAAGAAATGTAGTAATGTAAATAATATCTTATATTTCTTAAAACATAATGACGTTAATTGAATTTAATCTATGTGCACTTATGAAAAAGGATTGACCTCTGTTTATGTCCAGTGGTGTTGTGGATACTGTTGCTATAACAGAGAGGCGTGTATTTATCTGTGTAAGGCTAGCGTTTCCCTGCTCTTCTTTGCCAGGTGTTTGCTGGGTAGATCTGTGTGCGTCTTTGAGCACAGCTGTATGCCATATGTCCTTTACAAACCTGACTCTATAACATAACTTAGAGGTTTATGCTTTTGGGTGCCAGGTCCAGCACTATGGGCATCATTCTGTTAGATGCTGCCGTAAATACTTGATGGAATGGGCAGCACCTAAAGGCAACATGAAACACTGTATATTTTCATACTCTTTGCTCCATACATTTATTTTAATAATCCAGTTTTTTTTCTTTCCTTTCCTTTCCTGGAAAGTTGAGAAAATTGAGAAGTGAGGATTGGGAATCTTTTCCACACTTGGCCTTGGGCAAAAGGGCCATGGCGTGATTTGAGGTGTTTGTGTGTTACAGAAACTCACTCATTAACTGAAACACTGCTACACCGCCTGAGAAGAAGAAGAAAGGATATAAACAATTTTTTAAAGTGCTAAAGCTAAGATGTGCAGACCAGCTGACTGCGCTGACGGATGCCAACCCAAACACGAGGCTTCGGTTCAGGGGTTGAAGGCAGGGAGAAAGACCCCAACCACACTCTGAGGGGAGACAGTGTCTCTCACATAACCCTGGCCCCTTCGGCACACAGCAGCACACCTCTTTAAAACAACACTGAGAAGCAGGCCGCACCGTACAGTCTCAAGTGTTATTCCAGCTAGGTAAATACAAGGCGCCGATCTAACAGTGATGAATGCCACATATTAAAAAGCACAAATTGAATTATGTTGTTGAAATTCCATGGCAGTGCATTCTGTCTGCCAGTTTGAGGTTTGAGTGATTGAAATCTTGTCTTTCTTCGCCTACATTGCGAGGGGATTCTGTACGGAGACGCTTTTAGAGGCAGACCATGGATGCCAGGTTGAGCTGTGAAAGACATTCTCAGAGAAATCTCCACAGGGTACATCATTAAAGCTTGAAGAAGAGGGACTCTCACAGTTATGTTTTATTTATTTATATTATTTTATTTATTTGTTTATTTTATATTTTATTATTATTTATTTACTATATGACTTGTACGGTGACCTTGAAAGGTAAGAACTTGTACGGTGTCTAGAAAGGCGCCTATAAATTAAATGTATTGCTATTATTATTATATCCATGTAAAATCGAATAAGTCTCTTTTGCCACTTCTCTGACCATTCAAAAGAACAACATTTTTCCATTATGCCTCATCTTTACGGAAATCAGCTATCATCTTTTCAATATACTTCTTGAATCCCAAAGATGTGAATTTCGGCGTGTACTCCCATCTTGAATTATATTGATGGCACTAATGACATCATTTTATATGAAGGGATTTTTAGATGAAAAAGCAATCTCTCTGTGTCCAATTTCAGACATGTGAGACTCTCAAGGCTGCAGTAACACACGGAGGGTACTGGGATCAGGTAACAATAAACCTAGCACTATACCTATTCAGAGTTAAGAATAGATGAAAGTAACAAAATGAAAGCCCATCTCAGATCTAAGCCTGAGCCTTTTTATGGACTGTTAGGGGCAGTCACTACAGGCAGCACAATTCCCATCATGTTACCCAATAGGTGTTGTCTGTCTGAGCAGCATCAGGGGTTTTCAAAGGCAATAATAGAGGGAATGCATGACAGTAACTAAGAATGAAAAAAATTGCCATCACACAAAAAGGCACACACATACACAAATGCAGACAAGCAAATGTACACATACACACATATGTACACACAAAAATATCTGTAGATACTTGAAAGTAATATGCTTTTATGCAATTAGGCCACAAACTGAAATAGCGATGTCCGTGCCCTTGGTGACGTGTTTGTTGCTGAGCAAGACATGAAAAAATACTATAAAGAAGTTAGCAGAGTAGCGACGGAAGAATTAATTATACGGACATACTCCAGCGAATCTGATCTCCCCCCAAATCACACCCAACTCAATGACCACACATAAGCCACACTGTTAATATTGGGCAGGGGAATGTTGATTCAGGGCCTTGGAGTAGGAGCATAAGAAATCTATTTCAAAAGGCTTTGCCGGTCTAATGCCATAGCTATTTTTAACTGGAAAGAAATAGTGATATGCTTGTGTGTACTGTGTGAAAGTTTACAGTGTTGATTCAGTTTTATTCAATTAATTCTACAAGCTATAGCATGCTGGGTTGATTGTTCAAGATTATATCAAAATCAACCAAACTAACTGTAAAAGACGACCATGAGTGTGTTCATACTTCCCTGTAGCATAATAATCCTGATGGACTATTGTTTTTGACAAAAACAATTACTAAATGGTCAATGTAGACATCATGAAAATGTTCCAATTTAATAATACAATGGCAGTATCATTTATTTATTATGAAGACCCCCCCCCCCCCTCTCTCTCTCTCTCTCTCTCTCTCACCCACAAATGCATTTTTGCAAAACTAAACATGTCATTTTAGAGTAAAAATCAATGCAGTTCTAATTTAAATACTTAAGGGGGACGGAAAAGTAACATTTAAACTTAGCTCCATTATCTGGGCAGAGCTGTGAGAAATCAGTGTTTATCCTCCCATTCCATTCAAGGTCTCAGGGGTCTGGGGGATATGTGTCATACTGACTGGATGCTTTGTGCGCAACCAACCATCTAAAGACAGATCCATACACCTTTATTTGTTGTGCTTTGGACTAGGACGTATGTGCTTAAAAAAAAGCTTGAATGGTTGAAAAAAAGTTTACTGAATGATGGGGAATCGGTATCTGTGTTCAGGTATTTAAGACAAATTAAAAGAAACGGTAATTTTTTTCTTCTTCCTCTTCTTCTACTTCTTCTTCTTCTTCTTCTTCTTCTTCCTCTTATTATTATTATTATTATTATTATTGTTATTATTATTATTATTATTATTATTATTATTATTTGTGAACCTGATGATTTAGAGGTAGAATAATCTAGAA
The DNA here is from genome assembly GCA_026901105.3 of Galaxias olidus. Taxonomy (NCBI): domain Eukaryota; kingdom Metazoa; phylum Chordata; class Actinopteri; order Galaxiiformes; family Galaxiidae; genus Galaxias; species Galaxias olidus. The sequence goes on along the minus strand of JAPMUY010001940.1, from coordinate 29,744 downwards.
TTGCTTGATGGGTGTAAAAATGTATTAGCGACCAAAAAGATAGAACCGTTTTCTGTGTTCTATCTCATCATGCTTGAGAGAATATCGAGTAGCCTTGTTCCCATGGTTACACTTCCGATAACAGATACCTTATTTGCTGGATGGAGTTTGTCAGCTCAACAACTAAAGAAATGTTATACTGAAATGTTATGTTATAAAATAAGTACGCAATAAGTTTAAGTTTAGTAATTTCATGAAATCAGAATGACTGAAGTGGATTCCTCTAAAGATAATGGAAAATGCCTGTTGGAAAATTGGGTAGAGAAGGTGAGTTAAGATAAGCTAATGCTAAACGGGTGGTCGGTGTCATGTTACAATGTCCTGTGTTCCCATCTTTCCTTTGCTTTCGTGACAATACCAATAATACAAGGTTGGGCTAACACATTATTACTTTTATATGTAATGTAGAGGGCTGCTGCGGTTCTTGACACTGAAGGCCAAAGAGAACATATCCAAAAACATGGACACAGGGGTATTCTCACAACAGACCTGGCGTCTAAATTTAGTAATATCAGTACAGTGAAAGAATCCTTCATCCCGCCCAAGGGTTTAGGGGTGAGACAGAGGGGTATGTAAAGATAGACATTAAAAAGTTTTTTTTTGATTAAAAAATAAATGTAATTTTCAAGTAAATTAAATATTATTGGATAATTATTTACTTGGATGAATTGTGAGATATAGGGCCAGTTTCCCGGACAGATTAATCTTAGTTCTAGACTAAATCTCACTGTCAACTGAGATTCTCCATTAAAAATGTTTTTTAGTCTAAGACTTAGCTTAATCTTTGTCTGGGAAACCAGCCCATATTGTGTAATATTTAAGTCTTAAAATGTTTACGTTTGTACAGGCATAAGAAGCGAACTTGTGGAGAAATTCATCAAACAAACAATAAGGTAAGCACTTTTGAATATCACTATGAGCCTACTATTAATATTACGGAACAAATAAGTAGTTGGGTTGTAAATTGTATAAGTAAATAAAAATACTTTTGGGTTTGGTTAATGTTTGGAAAGGAACTGGTATGAGGAAAGGGATGGAATATTAAGTCTTACAATTACATAATAAAAAAAAGTCAAACTTTTTGATTAGAGTTTAAGATTTTACCTCATGGAAAGTGTTCACACATTGTGATATAGCTAACGAAACCTCCAATTAAGTAGTTTTTCAGGTTTTTGGTTGTCAACACCATCCATCCATTCTATAGACTGACGCATAAGGGTTTTGTAACAGGTTGTTCGGAATCAGGCATTATCTTTTTAGGGCTATTTGTATTTAACACATAACCACATTTCTACAACAAAAAAACAAAACATTGTTTGCTTTATGTTTTGCAAATTGCCTTTCCATTTTAGTTTGTTCCAATGATGAACCCAAATATTGTATTTTTTCTATTCAGCCACAAGGGAATAGGTGTGCGTGTGAATATGACTGTTTTGAAATTATGTAGCGTTGATGGGGAAAGAAATCAACAACAAAAAATGATAAAAGGGTGATAGCACTGTTTGTTTTCATGTTGGTATTGTATTCCTATGCAACAGTGAGCAGACACATGCAGAATTTAACCCAAAGCCTCCCAAAGCGGAGTACTGCTCTACCACTAAGCATGACTTCCAAGTCACAGGCTTTGTGCATACTCTCCCTGAGAGAACAAAGGTCTGTCCATTCTTGGAATCTTGTAAATATGATGATGGAAAGAGAACACACATTTCTGCATTTTTACACATTGCACGCATTACATTGCAGTAAATGAAGGATGAAAACTATTTTAGCAGCAATTACAGTAATTCAACAGATTTACATTTGTGATACTTTCCTGTTTTTTTTTTATTATAAGGTCCATGACTACAAAACTGACCAGGCTATTACCTTTTACGGTGAGAATTATCAGCGCATACAGGTTTGTCTGATTCTTTTATCACATCTGAATTTGCCCAAGACTAGATTTACTGTTCCAGAATATACCTGGATTAGTAGTTTAATTTCTGTATGAATTATGTAAACTGAAAACCAGATAACCCTGTTCTCCGTAATCATAAATAAAAGGCATCTGTATATGAGTAGGTTTGTGGAAATACTTATCCCTTTCTTTCAAAATAAGAATACTGCATATTTGATTGAAAGACTTCCTACTTAGCCAGGCCTCTGCAGGACCTTAGGAGAGGCTAGAACAGAACTGAAAGATCTTTTAACGCTTTTCATTGTGTCATCAAGGTGGACGTTCACATTCAAGTGATGATAGCCATTTTTTTGTATGTTTAATAGCTTCCATATCTCCTTCTTGCTCACAATATAATACATTGTCTTTTAGTTTACAATATCGCTTTTATCGTCTCCACTAACATAGACCTATTGGAACTCAAGGACTACAAATGCACACGGTGTGCTGCTTTTACAAGTGTTTGAAACCTCTGTCCCACTGCACAATCAGTAATGTATATGTATATGCACACATACATATTAACAATAACATTTTGAATATACTGACGTCATCTTCTGTGTTACGTAACCCAGGGTGTGACATTTTCAACGACCTCAGACACTCCATTCAAGAAGAATGCCAGCTTCAGCACTCCAATCAGCGAGCAGATGAATGAGTCTGTGCCTTTCCCCCAAGAGAAATAACAGATTCACCATGTCAGCTTATCATGTTGTCTATAACCAGAAACATTAAATTCTTGTGTGTAGTGGTATGCTCTTTGTGATTGGTTGTCATTACAAACTGTTTGCCATAATATGCTGTCCACGATAACATTGCCAAGGTTATTTCATGCCGTTACTGCATTGCTAGGGCATCAGTTCTGCTTGTATTTTTTGCCCTCCTGTCATTTTCTTACATTTCAGTTATACTCTGAAACCTCTTTATATAACCAATGTGAGAAGACGGAAAAACACATTTTTTTGCTTCTTGCTTTTGTATCTGGCATTTGTCATTGGACAATTGACAAACAACCTAATAGTAATTGTAGATAGGAGAAGAAAACATTTTCTACTTTTAAGAAGATGATTGTGTTCTGAAACCCACAAGCAAACTGGGGAACATCCATTTAGAAGCAAACTCGCTACTTAACATAGTGCATGGCACAGATTCAGTTGTATGTGCTGTCAGTCAGAGGCCAATTCTACACACTGTTTCTCTCCACTGCTCTCAGCAAGGATTAGTGAGAGGTAGCTATGGCAACAACTCATTTTTAGACTGCATTTATGCTGTCTTTTCGCCCAAAAACATTTTATTACCTCATGGATAATAAAATGGGGGAAACTGTGTAAGAAACATGAGCCCTTTATTTTCTTTGACATTAAATAGTGTAATGTAAATTTAATATAGCAAATATTACAGAATATGGTAATTATTTTCCATTAATATTTAACTACTGTATAGTCATACTTTGAGGCTAATGATCTTGTTGATGTTGAGGGCATTACTCCCATGTCGCCAAATCCATTTTTATTTTTATTTAATCTCAGTAGGCCACTTCAAAGATCACATTTTGCCTTTAAATGACACTGCCAGAAGTTCTTCTTTATTACCCAAATTACTATTTGCACACATTCAAATAAAACAATTAAGTTGGATACATAACAAGTCCTATGTTAAAATGCACATGATAAAATCAGTACTTATTTTTGGTAAGTCCCTAAAAGGTATAGAAGATTAATTGACACGTCAGTAAAAATCAGTAATTGTGCACGTTACAATTTAACATTCTCCCTTGTGGATGGGATTACATAATTTAATCTTATATGACAGTGTTGCAAGTGCGAACAGTGAGACCTTTATGTGAAGGCAGAGCATTCAGCTCTGTTAGGCGCTGCCTTCATTAATTTGGTGACTAGATAACTGACACTGTTGCTGCAACGGCACACAGGGAGAGGGAGGTAATTAAGACTCATGCAGGAGGAAAGCTGTTTTCCTGGAGAGATGGAAACAGATATATGGGGACTAACAACAAGAGAGATACTTGAAAAACCCAAAGACACACACATTCCACTAATCATTGATACTTATTGGGTGATGTCTTCATCACAGCTGCACAAACAGCTGCCTGCTGCCTACTAATTGCAGCAGTTGTGGATACATCCTCGCTTTGCTTTGTCCCTCCCTTTGTATATACGTACATATCTGCATGACTGCACTAAACCTTCCCACCTGCAAAGAGTTAATCAGCGTGTTTGATGTTCACATTTACATGTTAGACACTGATGCTAGATCTCCAGGTTGAAGAAGAAAACCTGACACATTTATTTCAAAGGTTGGGAATATTTAACAGATGTAATGCCATTACTTTGTTTAAGCAATTAAAATTATATCTCAATATGCAAGTTGAATATTAAGTCCATTTGGTTCTGTGATGGCTTCAAGGGAGAAACTCTAATGTTACTATTAGCATATCAAATCTCACAGGTTCCATGGCACTTTGAAAGAAACATTTGACAAACCCAACAGGTTTACCACACTTGCACTCTAACTATCATTCCGACCAGAGTTAGTAAGACACACGTTTAAAAATCTATATATGGAGCACAACAAAAAAGGCAATTGGGATTCTCTCTAAGTAAATCCATATTTGGGTAAAGTAGTTAAAGGGTGATAAGGAGGACATGGCCTAGTTTTTTCTTAAAGAGACAAAAAGTGGGTTAGAGGATAAAAATGTCCACAGATTTCTTCTGGTAAAGCATAATTCCTCAAGCGATGTTTCCCACAATTCAGAGTAAACCTTGGCCTTATTTCTCACAGCATATTAGTATATAGTAGTCTATAATGATGTGACAAGAGCCACTATTTGAACATCATCTGAAGGATTGAAATCTAAATAATATCATTAATTAATCCAAATTAAACCATTATTTTACTCGGTTTATTGAACAAAATATTTTACAATATCTTGGATATACATATATACACATACAGTATATCATATAACACCACTATGGAACTCTGATCTCTGTATTGACATCAATGATGATGCTGTGCCTCCATCCTTAATGAATATTTTAAGAAAATATTAACACATCATCAACTTCCAAACACATTATACAAATCTTAATATAGAAAGCACAAAAAATAAGAATTGTATCATTTAAAAGGACTCTTAACTCTCGTTGACAGAAAAGTTCTTCGTACAAAAACATCTTTACAATTTTTTTGCAGCTACAGTTTGCAGGTAATATAAACATACCTGGAATTCCCTTTAGTTTCTTACCTATCTAAGTAAATATGGTTGTTTTTGTAGTAGGGAATCACCTTAAGGGACTTATTCTAGAACAAATAAAGCAGTTGCGTGGCTCTGTCTCGGCTCCACTGTGCCTCAGCATTATCAGCAGGCCTTCTCAGATAACATACACATCAGTCTTCTCCCCCTGAAGCCAATAGGTTCTCATTTTGCCTTTGCCCTGGGAAAAAAAGGAGAGGAAAAATCAATAAGCTCATCAATACAGACAATGTGGGAGGGAGTGATATTCGAACAGAGGTTGCTCCTGGTTTTAAGGGCAGCACTTACTGACATTTGCGTGGGTCTGTTAGAACTCAATTGTACACTGCTTGAGATATTTTGCAAATTCTTTTTATTTTTTAGTCTGTGGGACGCAATGAGAACTCGCTTGGTAACTTTTAAACAAAGAGTTTTTAAGTAAAAACTAATTTACGGCAGTGTACTTGGTTCCAGATTAATTCTAATAATTCCTGTAATAAATGTACCCTAAATTATTACATTGCATAAGGCTTCATTCATAAGGAACATGTATTACAGTAGTCTTACCTTCATCTCTACATCTCCTCGTAACTGCAGATCAAAGTAGCCAAACTCATCTAGCACTTCTTTTGTAGCCGAGGACAGGTGGATCTTCAAGGCTGGGAGAGAAATCAAGAAGACAACAGACAATCAGTGTGAGTGTAGCGGCAGCGCATGTAACAGAGATCTCCATGAATGGTCTCCCCTGTTGGAAATATTGCTACTTAAAATGTATTTCTGGAATAGCACTAGCACTAGCATAGCCTGTGAGCACCCAGGTCGTAATAAATAAAGAAATCCTGATTAATGTAATATATCATTGTTGTTTACAAGGCATACAAGGCTACATACTATGTTTCCTGCCTGAATCTTAATTTACAGTACCCTCTGCCGATAACTTTGGACCTTTTATAGTGTATAGTTATCACCGGAAAAGGAGACTCAGTTTAGGTCTAATAAATTATTTATCACTGGAAGGACGAAGCAGGAAGTGAGTCAGTTAATCAATATCTGTGATGAGACACGCTGAACAGATCCCCTTGCCCTTATCAGTGTCTCCTATGGACAATTCAGCCAGTTTCGAACCTGATATCAGCGATTGTAACTTCAGTGTGTGTTTCCTTAGCAATAAAGTTGGTTACTATAAATATCACATCTTGGTGCTTAGTTTAACATGAACAAGAAACTTGTCCAAAGACTTATGAATTGGATAGGCATGGTATCAGAGTCTTTTCTGACTTTCATATTGTTAATTTAGGAAACATAATTAAGAAGGAAAACGTTTTTAAAAAACACTGTTGCTTTAATTAAAGACAACCAGTAAAGACAACAAAACCACACAGAACAAAACTAATATGGTCTTATCTTTAACCTTAAGTGAGTGAAATGTATTATCTATGTAGAAATATTTTTGGTCTCTCACCCTCTCCATTTGACTCCATTCTTGAAGCTGTGTTGACAGTATCTCCAAATAAACAATACCTGGGCATTTTCAAACCAACAACGCCAGCACAAACAGGCCCTATTGACAGAAAAGCAAAATCAAACCCACAAAAAAAACTGTCATGAATATCCTGGAAATCACAAACACATTTAACTACAACACATGCAGCATGAACCCTTGTCAACATCATTGTTGCCGCTGAGTTAAGTGGATAAAGATAATTACATTCAGATAATTTTCACAAAGCCTACAATTTAAGGTTCCAACCACCTACCCACACACTCGCTATTCAAAGACTAATCTGTGATGCATGTCAAATGTGGAAGAAGATAAATACTTTCCTCCTGGAGATGGCAGTCTCTAAGGACTGTAAGGAAAACTGAATTGTTCAAAATAAGTGTCTCAGCAAGGGCGCTAGCGAAATAAGTCTGTTTTGGCTTGTCCAGTCCAAACATTGTAACTACTTGAGACCCTGGAGATTTCTATCAAACTGTGTTTTGAAACCTACATTTCGCCATCAACTGTCAACCTTCTTCACTGCCTATTACAAATAGCCTCTTGGCCTGCTGACTATTAACCATATAATAAATACTTATGTCATAATATCGTTCACTTATTTGCAATGTGATAACACAAACTGACAATGTCCATGGCAAATGCCCAGTTATATCTGTTGAATGATTCATTACAGTGGCCTAGGATGGGGAAAATATGACAAAACTAGAAAAATGCAGAGTGAATAACAACCCTGAATAATTTCAAACCACTGAAAATATTGAACCCACATCCTAAAATTAGAACATTACAAATGATAAGTAGGAGGGTCATACCTGTGTGAATGCCGACTCTGAGCCGTAGCTGGTCGTTAGGTCTGTGTCGGATCTTAAAGGTTTTGACTCGCTCCAGTAAAGCCAGGGACATCCCTGCTATCTCCCTGGCATGGAGTTTACCATTCCGCACAGGGAGGCCTGATACCACCATGTACGCATCGCCAATAGTCTCCACCTAATGGAAAACACGGTACGTAAAGGTCAACAACGTGAAGGCTGGGCTTTCCCTCAGAGCGCTTACATTAAGCAAACAAACGAAGAAAAAGATGATCATCGTAACTCACCTTGTACACATCGAAGTTGTCGATGATAGCATCAAAGCAGGTGTAGAGATCATTGAGCAATGTGACAACCTAAGGAGATATAAATTATACTGAGGTAAAGCAATACAAAACATTTCTGTCACTATGGTAAAACCAACTCGAAATGCTCTGAGGTTTCTTTAAAGTTGGAAAAGCACTGTATATGTAGCGCAATATGTTAACCTTTTACATATTTTTTTCATATTGGCAATTATTTGTAATTGGGCAGACCTAACTTAATAATGCTGGCATGTATTTGTTATTTTTTCAATATGCACACAAACTGTAAGTTTTAACATTTGTAAGTTTGATGTTTAAGTAAATAATGTTCAAAACATGCAGATACTAAAATTCTTCATTCAAATGTCAAAGTCTTTGATCTAGCGTTTTGCACTTTGGTTGCCCCAGAGAAATTCAGTTTTTTGCATCAATTCCCATAGTTCTCTCAGACACATAATTTCTCTCTCACTGGAACCATGCCCAGAATGACAGATTACTGATACTGTATTTGTAAAACAAACCAAGGCTTTAAATATTAAGAAGTACTTTTCAACAATAATGAATAATAATAGTTCTGCAAGAACACAATTATTTATCAAAAGGAACTATGGAGATAGAAGAATTATGCTAAATACAACTTTCGTTCACTTTGTTTTGGCTATAGTTATTATCCCAAGTAGTAACAGGTCAATTGAGGACATCAAATGCATTACAAAGATTGACCAGGGCTAGTGCGAGTTAAACAAATCTTTAGTCCAAAATATTAAATGTTTTGTTCTTAGCCTCAAATAATAATATAAATGTACTCTCAGCAAAAAAAGGATTACTGTTTAATTTGTTTGTTCAGCTTTAATTTTATTTGGTTACAATGTTTAACAAGGATACAAAACTACAAGTGATTATAATTTCTAAGGCATGGTAAGAACACTAATAAGCCTTTTGGACTATTTGATAACAAATAATCCAAAACAACATAGGAATTTTATCCAGGTTACCTCAAAAATCAAAATGGCCAAATCCAAAATGATCAAAATACTGATCTAAAAAAAGAAATCCTGCTTCTATGGTAAACTAGACACCTAATATATTCACTGTGCTGACCATCAGTAAATAACAGACAAATCTTGTTTCTGCCTGAGACTGATTAGAATAGATCAGCATCCTTGAAAATCTGTGCCAATTGGCGTCAGGGGTATATGTTAATTTGTTAGCATTGAACTCTTAGAATGGAAGTGCACCTTATTTGGGTTAGTGCATTACAGGCCAATTTGCTAAAAAATGTGCTAGATGGAATAGCCTTAAAGAATAAGAGACAGCGTTGGTCTCTCAGTGACTCAACTCTGCGTCAATGCACACTCTTCCTCCCACTAACGATAGTACTATTTTCAGTTGTGGCCTCTGTGTGTGAATACTGGATAAGACATACAGTGTATACTCTACAGTGGTTAACATTTTCTGCAAAAAGATGTGTGTGTGTGTGTGTGTGTGTTTGAGCGTGAGTGTCAGTGTGTGAATCATCTTTGTCATACACGCCCTATTTGAGTTACTTTTTTCTTACAATAATGAGCCATTTGACCAACCGTTTGGAAGCTTTCTTGTCATTTATTAAACTATGCTCTACTATACACTATAGTATAGCGCCTGGAGAAGAGGAGACCATAATAGCAGCCCTTTCTCACATTCGCTTCGGCAATTATTGTGCATCAAATGGTTTCAACCAATGCATTTTCTTTGCTTAACAATGAAAATGGGGCATCTTTGGGAAAAACGCATAAAATAAGTGCATGATTACTTAGTGGAGCAGCCATGTAATGTTCACAGTGGACGGGGCTGTGCCTGTATACATTCAGAACGAGTGGAATGGACAAAGACCCATGCACAATGGCAGCCGAGCACACACTTTATTTTCTCTTGGCTTTGTTGGCCAGGTGGAGTACCAAAAGAAAGACACCACATGGCAGCCACTTAGGAACATTTGATGAAACAGGCTGCCAGGGTAAGGTAAGCACACTGTTCTTGTACCTGTAATGGTGTGCTCTCAGCCGACATGGCGGTAAAGCCCACAATGTCACTGAAGTAGATAGTGACACTGTCGAACGCCTCCGCCTGCACAGTCTCCCCCCGCTTCAGCTGTTCTGCCACTGAGCTGCGGACAAAAGACGATTCCAATTCGTTCAGCAAGAAAACGAGTCCCTGCTCTGTAAGCTCCAAGGCTACATTTTATCTTTCCTTCTCTGAAGGTACCGTAACGGTGAGCCTCGCAACTTCAATTAACCACAAACGTAAAACCAGGCAAACATAGCTGACTGTCACGCACACACAATTGAATCTTCTCTACTAATTTCCTTGTAATTAAAAGAACCAGCGGTGTCAATATAGGACTGGCAGCATGAGTAATCTGTGAGTCTAGATATTGGTGTGGAATAAACTGTGACCGAGGGTGTCTGTCCCTTCTCTCAGGCTGTTTCCTGTCTGTCAGGAGGTTTTTGAGTTAGTTAGAAGACAGATAACGGGAGGGTGAATTAGTGGGGCTAAGGAAGACAGACAGCTTAAGCAGTCCAGGGACACGGCGTGCAGATGACGACGCCGCGCTATCAGGGAGCTTAGAGCTCCAATCGCATTTCTCCCGGGTTTTTTTTCATTAATGAGAAGTTTGCTTGTCAGCCATATCTCCCCTAGCCTTCTTTCATGTCACCCTAACTCCCATAACCAAGATGTGTGCACAGTTTAAAAAGTGTGAGATATGGGAGAGTGAGAGGTTCTATCAAGGGTGAAGGGATTTTCAAAACAAAGGTTGGGTGACACAATGCATTTCCTTGCCAATTTCTAAATTTGATCATAATTAAACTTCAAGCTTCAAACTTCAGGAACTTGTCAGAAGCGGGGAGCCGCCATTGGTAATTGGCCTTACTGTGGCAGGATCTGGTAGAGTAGGTTCTCAGCTTTTCTCTTTTCCTCGAGGTAGGCCTGTGTCCGTTCCTCTACCAGGTTCTCCAGGTTATTGGCATACTGCTCCATTCTGGACAGCAGGTTGTTCAGAATACTGGTGCTGCCCTCCCTGAGATGGAAACATGAAGCATTAAGAAATTAGATCTAGAAAATGTGCATTCTATTTGCTACTGTATATGACATTTTGAAGGCTCGACATTATCATTTTTGAAAAACCTTTAAATTGTTCGATGTTTGTATTGCATTTACTTATATCACTCAGTATTTCAGTACAGGGTGATGCATCATCCCCCATCAAGTCTTTCCACATGTAGGTCAGAGATCCTACAAACACCCACATGTTTCAGCTGGAATAAAACGTTGGAGGGAGACATGAAAGCCACTTATTACTGGCACTATGTCGAGTGCCATCGAGCATGCCATAACCCGCTTACTGTATAGCATTCTATGGACATTAATTGGCCTTGCATCGTTTAGATAGCAAAGGCAATTACCCAAACACAAGTCATGAGAGGAAAGCTTTAACGTTCACACCCCTCATCACCCGACGCAAGCCATCTTAAACCCAAGGAAAACATCTTCTAAGATGATTTTGGGCTGATGAGAAGCCGCCATGGACTCAGTTGACGTGGCGAGAGTTGAGCTGCGAGTAGCGTCCGACGCTGAAGCGTGGTTGAATCCAACCATTTACTCTGCCGCTGAAGACCCCTTTTGTTGCTGTGACCTTGAGCCCACTACTCACACTGACCAAAAATAACAGGCCATCCGTCATGTCATGTCAACAACACACATTTACGTTAATGAAAATAACGGACAAAAAGTGCATTAACGCGGAGCATTCTGAGGTGAAGGGTCCCTCTACACAAGACGGGGAACTTCAAGTGCATCTGTCAGAGCATCGCTAAGTGCCTTTACCAGATATAATTCATGGTGGAGCGCTCTAACTCAGGCTGCTCTAAATGGAGGGCTATACATCACTGATGATGTGAGGCTAGGCTAACATCGCCATGACAATACTAAGATGACAGATACTTCCCACATTGCAGCCCTTTCTGCCAATCCATACGATCAACCACAGCGTGAGTTTTATTGAAATGGGGGGTGTCAGGGGGGGACTGGCGATGACTTTAAGGGTTTAGTAGCACAAGGATGTAAAGCAAACAATAGTCTTATTCGGCCCATCAGCTCATAAAAGGCTAGATTTAGCAGGCCTCAGAGGATGATCCTTTCAATAAACACGGGTAATCCTCTCAGTGGTGTAAGTGAGCGCCGTCATATCAACAGGTAAGCCACGTACGGAGCCTCTTCGTGACAGATGGTTCTCACTCGCTGCTCAAGGGACACCATGCCTGACAGGCAGAACATCCAGGACCAAAATATCTATATGAATAATGCAAGGGACGATGACAGCGAGAGAAATATAGAAAAATCACAAACAAAAACACACAAGCACAAAAACTCAAGCACACAATGCATGCACGCACACGCATACACACACGCACGCACGCGCATACACACACGCACGCACGCGCGCGCGCACGCACGCACGCACGCACACACACACGGCACTCAAAGGGAAGACTTCATGTCTATATAAGCCAATATGCTTTAATATGATTATTAAAAAAAAGGTTTTAGCTACAACTCTCTTTTTGACTTTGACTTGATCAATATTCTTTTTTCCCCCTTTTCTTCACAGTTACTGTTTTAAGCTCGAGGCAAATTGTTGGTGTGGCTCACTTGTTTAGTTTGGTGATGTAGATCTTGATGTGGCTAAAGTCGGGTCGCTCCAAGGGGTCCTCGGCCCAGCAGCTCTCCATTAGAAAGGTCAGCTCCTCACAGTGGATGCTGTTGTCTGTGGTGGGCCGAAAGTAAGGCCTTTGGCCATTACGCACCTTTTGCACTATTTCTGTAACAGACAAACATAGAGAGAGTAGAGGTTAGTGTGTATGCTCATATGTTTAAAGTGGAGTGTGTGAGAATGCATATATTTATATAATTTGATTATTAGTACCACAGCATGCCAATTATGTGTACAAGGTTAATTAGTGGTGGCGGGCATGATTTAAATCCAGTAAGATTAAAAGGGATTTGCCGACAATGGATCGAAAACACATGAGGGAAAACGTTTACTCAATTCTCACAGTCAGTCAATTATAATCCAAATGGCAACAGACATTTAGAGGGATAACTGCAAAGAAATGAGTGGCACCGTAATGGCAAATGAGTTTGTGGGTCAACAGAATGAAGGCTGAAAATCAGAGTCTGTGCTTGACTGGCCTGGTGGCTAATCCTTTATACAATAGTTCCTTAAACTATGCATGTTTAACAGGAATTATTAGGAACATCAAAGTACATACATATGTCAATGCTTTGGTGTGAAAAAGCTACTAACAGATGTTTACCTTTAGGGCTAAGGTCCATGCCATCGATATAGAAGGGTCCATTTCTCAAGGCTATCTCCTGCAGTATAATACCAAAGCTATAGACGTCACCCTTTTGGGTGCCCTGTGGAGGGTGCTGGTCATATATCAACAACTCCGGTGCTGTCCACAGCTTCTCTGATAAGGAACAACCGGTCACAGTCAGTATGGGTCACTGCTTTTGACTATTAAATGTAAGATTCACTGAGTGTTGCAATTGACAGGAACGTCAGATAGAAGTGTTGCCCTACTTGCGTAGAGTGCGTACGTGTCGTCATTTTCGCAGGAGGAACGGAAGCTGGCAAGGCCATAATCCGTGATTTTCAGCACAAATCTACTGTCCACCACGCAATTGGAAGACTTCAGATTTCCATGGGAGCCGATGTAGCTGTTATGGAGATAGTTCATTCCCTAACGGGGTAAACATAACATGGAGTGTTACAAAGCAGTTTTTCCCAACACTTTACCATAAAACATATGCATTGTATTATGTGGATACAACATGGTTTGGGCAATACTACACCATATAGAGGATACTGTGCAAAATCTAAATTGTACTTCAAGCCATGTTTTAACACATCAAAATGTATGTGCGGCACTATTCCTGTGAAATTCTCAAGATGGAAAATACATTCATTCAACGCTCTATCAGGGTCAACACAATCAATCCATGAACCTTGAGACCATAGAAAACAAAACCTCTTTTTTTGTATTCTACTGCTTGCCAACAGAAATACCTTAGTGTAAGAGCAGACTAAAAATACATATTGAAAACGCAACCTTGATTAGTTTTGATTAGCCAGGAGGAATTTATTGGTGCAGTTGTGATGCTGGTAATTGGTATTTTTGTATTAAAGGAGAGAGGGCAGACCAAATCACAAACTCTGTACATGTGGTCTGAATAAGTACACAGAGAATGAGGGTCCAACACTATTTTAAAGGAAACAATAACATTGAAGCCTACATTGTTACATACCTTCACTATATCATTGATAAGTGAGTAGCGGAACATCCAATCTAGGTTTATGCTCTCGTTCTCCAAAATATCCTGAGACAACATAGGAACACAGGAATCTCAGATCTTGAACCCAACTGGACAAAAGCATTTTCACTTCAAATTGTAAAAGCATTGTAACTGTTGAGGTCAATGCTGCACTCAGTACATATTTCCATTCAAATGTCAGTTGTTTAATTTATCTGGAGATTTGAGAGGTGCTACAAACAGGCACACATGTTTCTTCAAAATGGATTTATTTATAAAATGAATGATCACAAGGAAACAAGTACATCGACGATATTATCCTTCAACATTCTAGAGTTAATCCAATGCACAAAGCCTACAGGTCTTCTCCTTAAAGACAGCAAACGGGACATGTATAACTAATTGAGCTATTCTTATCTCTTGCAATCTGAAATGAAACAATGTAATCCTGCCTGGCAGGGTAGTCTAAAGACTAAATTGCAGCCAGGAATGGCCAAAAAAGGCCTGAGGCCAACCACTTACTGGAATCTGAATCACCACTGCATCATTCAACTACTTCACATCAACAACAGATATCTGTCATTTAAATAGCACGTTGAAACATCTGTACTTTTATACTGTTGTAATAATTTAACTCTGTGTCTTAAAGCTTCACATATTTTTCCTTTTTTGGCAATTACAGAGTGGCATTATACTAGGTTAGCATGCCAAGAACTCTTTGAATAGGTCAAGAGAAGAACTCTCAGAGCCTGTACTCAAGGGATTTAATAGCACCATAATAAAAAATTTAAAAAAATCATAAAATGTCCCTTTCCCTAACAAAGGCTGTTGACTGGTCAACAACAAGAAGCCAGTGTCCAAGGATATGGACTTGGGCAAGTTTATATTTAAAATGAGATTTACAATAAAGAGACAGTTCATTGCAGAATAAAGTCTAGTAAGTATTAACATTCAATAACATTTTCTCCTTTCATTTCCATTGTGTCTTAGAATCTAGAGGGAAAGTCTGTTAGCTGAACTATATAGATATGTATTGTTGAGTGGTCTTACCTGTAGACTACCTCTAGGACAGTATTCAGTTACAATGCAAATGTTTGGAGGGTCGATGCAGGCACCAATAAACCTGGTCAGGTGGTTGAACTGTACATCTCTCATCTGAAAATGACACACACATTAATAGAATTAGAACACTTTAACGAAAACCAAACGTGTTAACGTAAGAAGATGTTTGTTACCATGGCATCATGTTCTGATTGGATTAATAACATCCAGAAGAAAAATGTCTTAATCATGTCTATATTGTCTCTTTGGGTCTCATAAAAAAAGGTTTCATACATTCGTTGAGGGAATAAACATACATGGCCTTTTATAGTTTTAATATGATCTCTTGAAAGCAACCAGAAATAGATGCAAATTATGCTAAAAGCTGGTTTACAGAGAAACATTTCAAAATATGCCAGCACTTCATCGTAATGTTCTATTTACAGTAGGCCAGTTGGCCCAGTGTCTTTTCTACGTGTTGAGTAACATTCCCTCATAGGGCACCCAGTTGACATATGTGCACGTGAATAAATTGCTCTTTGAGGTTATGAATGAGCCAGTGTACTGAGGAGCTACAGAAGGTGAAAAAGGCCTTTGAGGTGTTGAAAGGATGTACTTGCAATTATATCAATGCTTGTTATGCAAGCACTTCAAATGCACTACAAATGACATGGAAAATAGTCACTGGTTCTATGCCACTGTTAAGGTGCTGTAAGGCTTCTTCCAAAAATAATTCCAAGGAAAAGTAAAAAAAGAAAAGAGAAAGATATTTAGACGTGTAATGAAATTCACCCGTGCAACACCATGAGTATATTAAAAGGTTTCATATTTGTATGATGTATAATCAAAAGTAAATTCAATCTCTTGAGGAAACAAGCGAGATGGATCTTGCCCACATGTCAATAATCCAACAACTGACCGAAGTAATGTACAGAACCATCCATGCCGCCTGTGGAAAACTTTCCAAAACAGTGTTCGTAAACCTCATCCAGAATGTTTTGGTTTCGGGCGCATTTCACGGAACACAGAGGTGACTGACAGCTGCTTTAACACCCAAAACCAGGGACTCAGTCGCTCCTGTTTCCCAGCTCAGGAGTAGTTAGCATACCCTTTGGCCTATATAATTTCCCCTGTTGAACGCAAGCCGAGAGAGGGACCAGCGGTAGAGGAGAGGATTCAGAGAAAAAAGAGGGATGGAGGAGGAGAAGCAGCACAAAGACAAGTGGTTAAGTTTCCATTGGCAGGCCCCACTCTCCCCCATCTGGTTGGCTTTTTTTTTCATGAGCCGGGGTCTGACAGCCGATCAGGCCCCCCGGGCGTCAGAGGAGCTGCCAGTTCAGACAGCTGTCTCTCTTCTGTGTGTGTGTGTATGTGTGTGTGTGTGTGTGTGTGTGTGTGTGCACCCGCAGACAGGCTCAGCTACTAGCCCACCAGCCACAAGGCATCCAGACTAGTATGGCTCCCCTCATCTAGGCCACAACTCAGAAAGGGAGGTAGGTGAGAGAAATTCCGGAGCAGAAGGAGAACACAACATAGAAATATAAATAAAAGATGAGGGGAAAAAAAGAGAGAGATGGGGTGAGACAGAATTAGTAGGAGCAGAGAGCGATAAAGATAAAGAAATCAAAATAAGATCTTGTTGAACTAACAAAGAGAGTGAAAAGTCAAAAAGAGAGAGAGGAAAAAGTGAGTGAGCTTGAAAGAGAAAGAGCAGAGGGAGAGCTCTAATTCTAATGATAGCTCCGCATAAAAAAAAAAAAAAATAGCCAGAGAAAATAACCATCATAAAATCGTTTCTTCCCTTACAATTTTGAAGAAAAAGAAGTAATGAATTAAGCATCTTTTCTGAATCAACTTCCTAATCCCACTGTCATAGATAACCAATCCCACAGCGGAAGGAAGAATTGCATCAACAGCTGTTCAAGCTAATGCCAAAACAGGCTGTGTGAGGAAGTAACCTCTTTTCCTGGGAGCGCGGGGTTTCGTTAATGAGAAATTTCCTGCAGTGAGATGATAGAGGCCTTACTTTGAACAAGCTTGTAATGAGTCAGTCTACATCTCCTCCACACACCCCCAAGGCCTACAAGGACTGCACCTCCACAGTGGGAGAGTCCATTCTACTAAATACATACAAGGCACGCTGGTTCAGAGAAACGCAATAAGCAGGAGGCAGCAGAAGGTATCCAAGTCTAGTCCCCAGGGGATGGACCGTAACCATTAGTGTAACTACTGTTGAGTGAAGGGGGGTGTCTTTTTCCTCTGCCACTCATTTTCACTTTGGGAAAATCAGGTTGAGTGAATCCTGACTAATTGGCCCAGACAAATTATCAATAAGTAGACCCCCCCCCCCAAACATAAAAAAAGAAAATGATCTAACCGTACATTCCTTGAGAAACAGAAACAGAAGCTCTCAGGGGAGATGAACTCCAGTGGGAGTTAGAGGTTGACTAAGACAAAGACCCTCGAGTAATACCAAAAGACAAATAATTTCAGGGTTTGAAGTCCCAATATTTGCACTCACATGTTTGAGTTCAAAGAGCACTTGTCTGGTCAGGTCAATCCTCTTCTTGTTGACATGCTTGATAGCCACCACATTGCCCTGTTAACAGGTAGAGGTGCAGAGAGTTATGTGGAGCAATATTACACAAAGGAAATTAAAAGCATTTGACTTTTAATTATATTACCAGTGCAAAATACCAGTTGTTTTGTTTAACAGTTTGATTGTGTATTTTGTGCAAGCACAAATACATTTATACAGCCTAAAACAAATTACTTTTGTGTTTGATTTTATTTGTGACAGCAAAGGTCGCAGTCTGCTACCGTTGACTGTCTGAATCTATTCTACGGCAATACACAGCAGTGCGCAATACAAGTCATTTTGCTTTGTGTAGGAATGAATAGTGTGATGCAGACAACAATGACAAAGTCAAGTCATTGTTAACAGGAAAACTGAGAAATAGAGGACAAATACAATAACAAAAATCTATAATGCTGCACAGCTCGCCTGTTTGCAATACATTTGGATTTATTTGGATCCTATTTCATGTTGCTGTGGATGAAGAATTTCATCTTTAACTATGATATGTGAGGATCAGTAAGACCTCACAAGCAAGGTGAAGAGATGGGTATAGAATCCATAGGGATACAAAACACAAAAGCCTGAACGTTTGTAATAGCAGTGTATACTGAATGGAAAGTAGGGTGCACACAAAAGGTACTGCTGAAATACATGGAGAATTCTAAAGGGGAAATTATATTGTGCTGTGACATCAGGGATTGTGTGTGGTTGAAAAAAATGAATGAACAATTTATTGGTCATTTATCGTGTACCAGCAACAGACATGACAACATGTCTCATCGTTAAGAAGCACTGCCTCTCTGCCACCTTCTCAGTTGAGTTTCACAGCAAAAATAACCACACACAACAAGATGATGACCACATCCAAACTACAAGAAGGTGGTGTTAAAAAAAAAACA
This sequence comes from Galaxias olidus, assembly GCA_026901105.3. Classification (NCBI taxonomy): domain Eukaryota; kingdom Metazoa; phylum Chordata; class Actinopteri; order Galaxiiformes; family Galaxiidae; genus Galaxias; species Galaxias olidus. Next base: position 11,029 of record JAPMUY010001940.1, on the reverse strand, counting down.
TGCTTTGTGGCTCATATTAAACCCAGCCAACAGAGTTCGCCCACTCACTCTCTTTTCAGCTTCTGTGCTTTTGCGAAGCGCACACATGTGGGTGGGAAGGAGTGAGCAAGAGTTGAAAATGTCAAAACTCACTAAGCCTTACCTTAAAATAGCCTGTTTTCGCAAATAGCTGATATTTTCCATGGGCAGTTATCAAGGAGCCATAGCTAGAGCCTCGCTGGAAGGGGGTAGAACGAAGCAAAAGAGAGCAGTTAGCCAGTGTGTTATCTCAGCATGAGAAAAATCTATAGGCAGCTCAAAGGGCTGCATACATTTAGGTATTGTGTTTTGCTTAGGCTAATAAGGACAACAGTACAGACAATGAATTATTATGATAAACTCCATTATTTAATGCAATTCTTTCATCGGCTGAAATTATGCCTTGTAATGAAATTAAGTGAATTCGATCAATAAAATATACAATCCACAGAAACCATCCACATGCTCTAGACATTTGCAGAGAATGCAAATATTGGCAACACATTGCCCACTGGAAAATACATTGGACTGGAAAATAACTGTGTTTTCCACGGTAGTATCCCAGGAACTGGGCTGAAAACACACTTGTAATGAAGTAGGTGTGTGCACATGTACTTGCATGAATGCTTGCACATGTGAGTTTTGTGTGTGCTTTGTGTGGGTGAGTGGTTGTGTGGGTGGGTGGTTGTCTGGGTGTGCATGTGTGCATAAATGTGTCTGGGTTTACGTGTGCTTGTCTGTGTCCGCAATAAATGGGTATTTTTCTGTGCAGAAACCATAGAAAAGCGTATTAGCGTTCATACAAAAAGGCACATTAACAACTTGATATTTGGATGATCTTATGAAGTATTACGTATATATGTAAGGAATATGCCCAGACTGGCTTATTTGAACATTCAGATAATATTTGTCTACCACCGCAAACCTAACCACTTTAAATAAATCCCTGGGAAGACTTTCAAAAATGTGTACGCTAACAAAGAATTTTGTCTGTCTGTCTTTTTCTGTCTTACTTAGTTTTATTCTTTTAAATAAACATTTGACACAAAATGATTTATATAGCTCCACACACTATAAACATACAATTAGCTATTTTGTTTTCTTTAGAGTCCCATTTTATAGTAAAAATGTCTTGAGTGCCATGGTGGCCATGGTGTTCTTGCACTCCCTTGCTTCTGAGGGGAGGATTTAGAAAGATGGAGTGCCTGCACTGAGTTTTTGCCACTAGCAAATGTGGCATTCATATCTGCCAGAAAAAACAACCACTTAATCACCTACTCAAGACAGTGCCAGGGCTACCACTGATGAAATAATAGAATACAAAATAAAATAAAATTGTGAAGAAATATATTGGGCTGTCATTTAATCCGATTACGAGATCACTGCAGTTGACCAATAAAACAACGGTGCTGGTAAGTGGTTTCAGTCCTAACTTAGTCTTCAGAGGATCGTTTTTGAAAAAGTGTACCTGAGAGAGGGTGAGGCGGCTGCCAGCTCGTTTGTGGTACTTGTTGGGGCTCTCAAACTGTAGTTCCTCCCACTTTATCCTCCACAGCATTCCAGCAAGCTCTTTCTCCAGCTTCAGTTTCCTTCAAAAAGGTAAAAACAGTCAGTTTAAAAAGAGAATTACTACGAGGCATGCTAGGATTGTTGTTATCTGATAAGTGAAGTGGGTGGCACAGAAGTATGTGTTTAGCAATAGACACGTGAAGTTTTATTTCAAAAGATGTGACCTGAACCTAACCCACCAGTAGCATAGTTTCTCCACTAAGCTCTTTGCTCTATATAACAATAAAACACTTTGGGTTCACTAGTGCATGTATATAAATGCATTAGTGTATGTTTCTGTGGTCCCTTTTTCATTGAGCGGTTGATACATATTCCACCGATTGTATTGGAAAATAGTGATGAAACACTGAATAAATGCCCCCTTCCACAGAGAAAATAACTCCCTTAAAGGTACATAGAGATAAAAATAGTTGTAACTGAAATCCCAAAAAGTCGGTTGGAACTGATAACGATGTCTTATTTTACTGGTGCTATTTTTAAACATCAGCACATACTGGCAGTGACAGAAAAAAAGAGCAAACCAGCAAATCAACACATCTGGTGCGGATCTCAGAGTAGCTGGTGTTTCTAAACATTAATGATCCACAGAAAAACGTTCTCAAAAAAAAACTTAAAATGTTCCTCAGGTAGCCATAATATGTTTAAAAAAAAGAAAGAGAGAGAGGAAAACAAATAAACGAGCACACACATTCCAGAACAACCTAAAAGGTGTAAAACACTTCCAGATGGCTGCAGTGGATTATTGCAGAGTTTGCATATAGCTGGATTTTACCCCTCAACTGAGCCAGCCTAGCAGGCTCCAAAAGAAACTCCATTATTTGTTTCCTCCTGGGCACATTTTGAAGTCTGAAAAGAAGTTGGAATCAGTACACAACAGTGAACTGAAAACAAGCAATCTATAAGGACTGAATAAATGTAAAAGAAACTCTCAATGTCACAATATGCTATTGAACTTGATTGGCTTAGCTTTTAAATATAACATAAGCAGAACAATGGTGGGGCTTTTACTAGCATTGATCAAGCAGAAAACAACAACATTAATGCAAGTGTTTGCTTCCTAATGGTTCCTCAAATTGAAGCTATTTGATTTGACCAAACATTTGGACTGTGCTTGTGAGAAAAGGTGGAAATGTCCCATCATCAGCTAAGGAGCGGTGAAACCTTTAAGGGCAGGAAACACCATGAAGCTAATTCTCCTTCCACCTTCCACCCCACCCCCACTGTCCTTAGAAAAAGAGAGGGAGGTATTTTTCTATTTAAAGACCCTCGTTTTGAGAGCTCTGGCAGCCAGAGGACTAAAGTATGGGGCTCCACACTAGGGCTATTGTTTCATACATCTCATATGTGAATACCTCCACTGGACCAACCCCTCCATTAAAAAGTACAGAGCCACAGCTCTGCTCGACATCCCCTTCCACCACGGAAAGGACTCCAAGTCCTATTGAGTCAATCTTCAATGCGGACTGTCCAAGAGGTTAAATCAATTGAGTGCCGTGCGGAACAGACAAGAGAAGGAAAAAACACTTCATGGCTCGGAGACGCCTCCTTGAGCATGTGCTTTAACATAATGAAGACAACATCGATGTACTATTAGGAAGTGACTTTACATAAATCTTTTTCAAATAATTGTGTTGGCTGGTCAAGCATTCCGATTTGTAATTTAAGTGTTAATCGAACATAAATAGATACCTTTTCCTCACATATAAAAACTAAACAACCAATTCAACCAACCAGCCTGAAAGAAGCAATGTAAAGTTCTATTACGCCATCCATTTAACAGCATATTACATTTTATTTAAAGTTTTTTGTTTTTTTTATACTGTTGCTAAGGTACTTATTGATCACTTTAGAAATAGGTAACCACAGCAGTCCTAGATGCAATTTCTAACAGAATGAAAATCGTTGAGGTTTTTTGCTGCAGTTGAAGGTTCTCGTTGTTGTCTTCTGTCCATCAAACAGCCTAAAAATAAAAGACTGGAAAAAGAAAATGGAAAATTACTAATACGAAATAGAAATATTAACAAATATTTAGCTCACTTCAAAATGTTATAATTTAAAGAATAATGTTGCTAGTATGAGCAGTCTTACTAAAATATTTAAACTAGCAGCTAAAAATAATGGCTCCATCTTGGCTAAGCTTACTATGAAACAAAAAAATGTACTGGAATTACACATATCTATATCTACAGAACAAAACTGTCAGCAATTGAATTTAAACATGCAGAATTAGCTACATGCGAATTTAATAAGTTTACCTCAGTGTTAGATGATCCTCCATCTCTCTTCAACCCAATTTGATTGGCCCATAATTAACACCGTTGTATTGATATTTAATTATTCCAAAAGGATCAATTAAATTTGCATTACACATAGTTAGTAACTGTTTATGACTTTACCAGAACTGTTTATGACATTATGACAGAATTACCACAAGATAATGAACAAACCTGTTAATGGAAAGAGAACCTGCAAACCACACACTGTTACACAAAATACAACAGGGACTTTGAGTCTAAAATGAGACATATCCATATATCAGAATCTCTCCAAAAACTGCAGTATAATTGTTGTCAAAATAACAAATTGTTGTTGTGAAAAAAAAGAAACCTATCCAGTCCTCAGAAGATCTATTACTTTGTTACCAAGGCACTTTGTACATGTAATACATTTCAAAATATTGCATTTAATTTTTTGGGAGCCTGTTAAACGTAAAATTCTAAACGTATACTCAACTAATCAACCTGGACATGCTGGCTGTGCTACTGGTGTATTATAAAATATAATCTATATTAAAAAGAAGCACGTTAAAAAATGAATAGTGCTTGTTCTACAACGCTAGTTTTAGCATTCAAGTTATACAAGAGTGGGAGACAATGAAGACACCTAATTATTTTTCCAACACAAGCATATGGGGAGGTTTCGAATATATGCAATTAAAAGTCCAATTATAATAAACAACAACAACAAAAACTCAGAATGTATTTCTAAGAGCCCACTGAAACTCGGTAGTGCAGACACTTACAGAGAATAGAAGGAGAGGTGTTAGTTTACAGTCAGATAAAAGAACAATGACTAAGGAGCATGCTAATGATCACTTTGTATGTGTAACCAGCAAGGGCACTCAGTGATACAGAATGGTATAGCTTGCCTTGGCAATTGGCAAACTCCCAGTCTACTGAACATCACCTCCTAAGTGGTTTCTCCAGCAACAATCATGTAAATTCCATGCTGGCACGTATCGTTGTAGTTCTGCACCCCATAGATTCCCTTTAAAACACAGCAGCTTAATTTTGCTTCTCTCTCCCCCCTTCAGTCTCAGTCAAAGAAGAAATATGCTCATTTTCTCGTTTCCATCTTTAGAACAAAGACACTCGGGGTGAAACCAGAAACTCACCTGTAAATGAGAAAACTGGAGATTCCAAAAATGATGAGTGCCAAGCCAGATCCAACAGCTACAATCCCAAGCACAGGAAGAGTACCTGATAAGATTGAAATTCATCATACATTATTTAACAGTCAATTCATATTCTACAGCCTGAAACAAAAAGTATAAAGAAAGGTATTACTTTCCAAGGATTCCATCAAATAGAGCTGCTACAAATATTGGAGTACTCTCGTTAAACAAAACATACCAGTAACTAATTTCACAGCATTGTTCCATAAGATTTCTTTACGACAACCATTTGTTATTTTGACAACAATTAGACTCCAGTTTTTGGAGAGATTCTATCTTAACACCTTCTCACTTATTTATCTGTACCGTGGCTACAACATCAGCAAATAATAATGATTTACCTAATTATTTCTGATGAGGTGCTCAACTACTTTCACGGGTTTTCGAGTTGTATTGCTATTTATTCATCCTTCATTTATGTTGATTAATAATATGCGTGTCTGTCATTGATGCTGTTAAGTATTCAGTAGCAACCTTTGGATGTTATAATGGTGTTAAAGCCATAAAACGTCTTACCGTCATTACAGGTAGGGTCATCATGGGAAAAGACACATGGTGGGTTATCTAGAGGTGGGCCCCCACTCGGCCAATGAATCCTATCTGTTTGGGACCATATTATCTCTTTGTTGGTTCCATTGTAGAGCGCCACAACCTGTGAACACAACCGAAAATACTTACTTTAATAGTTTAAATAAATAATAAATTAATGTACGCATCAAAATCATAGTGTTATTATAATGTCAATATTCCCATTATTTCATTCTGGTAGAGACAAGATGACAAATGACTACCTTAGCTGTGTGAGCTTAAATTGTTTTGACACCACGGGGCATTTGCTGGACATGTCAATAGCTTTCTTTGCCTTGACACAAAGAAAGCCATTGTGAAACATGACTCCTGCTACTCTAACTAGCCGCTGGAGAATGTCAATTTATCCAGGCTCCCTTATGGTGGACCACACAGACACGTTGGGTCCGCTCCACTGCTTGAAGGGCAGTCCCAGAGAGAAGGTCATAAAAGCAATGCCGATTGTAACAGTTTGGCTCAAGAGCAGAAGGCCAACCAATGGAAATCCTCGAAAATGGCTGCAGTATTAGATTGGCTTCCGTTATAAAAGGTTTTGTTAACTAATAATTGCTTAGGTGGTGTCATGAGGTTACAGGTCAGTCTGATGAACACAATGAAAATGGATGCAATCCGACAAGAACATAAACAGATGTAAAATTCTAACCGTAGTTAAGTGTAGCAAACCCACTTCTTTAGCCTTAAGGGTAAGAACACTAGAATAGTTCACTTGAGTGCTTGTCAAGCTCACATCGCACGATTACCATGATCTATCTGCGAGGGAACTTTGGGGTTTTACAACTGGAATCCCTAACATGTCTTCCTAACAATAAAATAGGAAGATTCCCCTTCTTCCTTCCCCCCTTCACAATTTTGAAGATTTTCTTTAAATGAAATTGATGGAAGTTCACTAGCAAAGCACGCGGTTTAAAACCATGCATAACTCACTATGTGGACAGGAATTTCGAGTGAATTCTTGTTACAGCAATTACCGCAATACAGGCATATGGAGGGATTTAGCCTCCTGGTCCAAGGCATCATTATTATTTCATGCAACTGAGTTTACCAGTTGAAATCCAAATAATAACCATAAAAGAAATGTTTAACAACACAAACTCTTCTCAAAAAATCTTTTCAGTTTAGAGGTACAGAAATGTGTTGACAGGGGCCCTAACCAACAACTAAAAACATGATTCTGCTAAGGAAGAAAAGCACAGCATCTCTCCCTCTGACAATGTAATATTGGAGAAGTTGGAATTACAAACTTTGAGGTTGCCAAGGTTTGACTCAAGGCTCACATGAAGCATTTATTTGGGAGATACAATACGTTTGCTTTTGCCACCATTCTTGACTCGTTTATATAAGTGTATAGTGAAAATAACCAAGTTGGAAATATCCACATATTCATCTCTATGCTTTTGCACACTCAAAACGTTTAGGGTTATCAGTCTCCTTGGACATGCACAGCTTACATTTCAGAAACAGCACAAACAGCAAACAGCTGTGAAAGCTTTATTTATTTTGAGGCTACAAACTATTTGTTAGGCATGTCAATAATTTGCCTTCACACATAGGCAGCTATTGTTAAAAATATGACAAATTAACTTTTAGATTGAACGGGACCAGTAGCGACCGACGGGTAAATCCACTACCAACGAAGGTTTATGACCGCAGCAAATACAGACTGTATCAAATAATTAGACACCGCAGTGCTTTGGTCAACAAGTAACAACTACATTGTGTAATATTCATTAAATGTTAGTCCCCTTGGAATAGTAACAGCAGTCATGATCTCATGATGTGACTGTAAAGTCGAGTTGATAATGCCCAAAGTCTCCAAAAATAGAATAGCATGTTCTTCTGCACCTGGCCAATGAGTTAATAGAGCATTAGTTGTTGCTTTTTCTTTGATATGAAAACACCAGTCACTAAAGTGTCACCTACCCCATACTCTCCAGTCTCCTGGTTGGTCATTGCCCACAAGTTGAAATCTGTGTCTCTAGCGTTGTTCTTGTCTGTAGTCACCAGTCCTGTCACCCCTTAAAAACACATAATAAAAAGTATATTAATAATACAATGCAGATTGTCTTTGTGCATATGAACAACACATAATATATAATTGTTTAAGTAACCCCCCCCCCAAATCCCCTGCATCCCAATATGAAAACATTTATAAAACATTTATCAAAATTTGTCTACACGTGCAAATATAAATGGCCTGACTCAACTGTGTTGAGTGTGAGGCAAACCAAACTGAGAGTGTACACTCACCCCATATGCGTAGGTTCTGCATCCTCTGTGTTATGTTGATTCCATCGTTCTGAGAGCCTCCGTCGGCCAGCGTTTCCTCCAAGGCCTTGGCATAGAGCACAAAGCCATCGTAGAAGCACCCGGCAATAAAATCCATCTGAAAAGACAGATAGGTGACGATTGGACACGGTTCAAATATGTCTCTTTTTCCAGATTCTGGCGTGGACTTATTTGTCTTGGACCATATATTCTCACTGTAAACCGTTTCAGCCGCTTTGCTGGAAGAGGAACTTAGGCCGGCATAGTCCAAGGCAATTTCATTTTGTCAAAAGTCATAAGCCATGACGTTAGTCACATTTGTAATACATTTTTAAGATTTATTTACTATCCCTTATTATTATTTAGGTATCCATGGGGATTCTTCCTAGCTTGTAAAAGATAATTACTCTGTAAAGCTTTCTATTTTTCCCAAAAAGAAAGATCTTTTCAAATGTGTAAACAATTTCCAACAAACTTTGTGGTTCTGATGCTGCCTTGGCATGGCAAGGTTTCTAACAACTCACCAGAGATGGCTCTATAGTCACGTCGAAATCCCTTTGAGTTTTGGCATGGAGCTCCCTCTGAAAGTCTTTGTACTCCGGATTATCAGGCTCCCTGTATGTTATGACAAACACAGACTGGGCGACAGAAAGAGAGAGAGATAAGACAGACACATTGACACTTGCCAGTATAAATATTTTTTACCATGATTATCTGTTTTGAACACTGGTTACAAAGTAGTGCATACACTACAAGTATTGTGTAATTATGTTTGGCTGGCAGGAAAAGTACAGATTCAGCTACAAATCATTATCCAAGATTACAATCCGTACAGCAAATAAACTGTATCGAACAGCAGAACATTGAAATCTCACATTACCATAATGACCAAAAACTGTTACTACATGTAGTCATACCTTGATGTCTCTTCAATCAATCACTGCGCAACCACTGACAGCACGGTAAAATCTCACATTGAAAGAAAAAAGCACATTTGTGTGGACTCATTTCCCAACACATAAATATGCGAGACTAAGTGGCTATCAAATCAAAGTGTGGCATCTCGCTCATTAACTGTTGAAGAATAAAATTTCTAGTAAGTTGGATAGGGGGCAAGAGAGGGGAAGGGGGCATTACCTTTGTACACATTATCCCCTTCACAAAGGAAAAATATCTAAACTCTCTCACACACACATACATTTTGATACATGGCTGATTAGCATAAAAGCTTGTCTGTTTGTACTCTGCAATTTTCCTGCATGTGATTAGTTTTGCTAATGGCTGTTATCATTATCAAAGGAGCAAAGTTTATTTTAGAATCAAAGTTGGACATGATTCAGTGGTTGACCCTGCTGGCTGGGGCCAGTGAGCAAAATCATCTCAAGTTGGCTCATAACGAGTTTTGCTAAACAAATTCAGAAAAGACACATATTTCTTCTACAAAAAAATAAACATAGTTCTTGTAGTTGTGTACGTATTCTTCATTTAACCATCCTTAATTCCTTGCGGTTTAAACTTGATTGAGGAAATAGCGAGTTCACTGATGTTGATGTTGATTAGGGCTACATGTAGGACACAGTCCTTCACTTACGTTAACGAGCCATCTATGTTCATACAGATTCAATTGGAACATTGTGATATGAGCAGGGATCTGGATGGGCAATATGTGCACACACACAGGAGAGTCTTTGCATTTCATTTCCTCTGTGAGAAACATCCGTTTCACATGCCAAATGGCAGTTTGAGACTTGTAGCCCCCGTCTGCTTCCAATTACCAGAGAGAAAACACTGGCATTTCACCACCAACTACTGAACAGAGCATTTGGACACAGCTACTCAAAATACCCTTTATAGTTAATTAAGTTAATTTATGGCAAAGATTGAGAGGAAGCCATAGCTCTATTATTTTTGTCCAGGTGTACAATGTGTTTGTCTGCGTATGCGACTGTGCATATCTCATGTTGTCTGTGTGTGTGTGTGTGAGAGAGAGAGAGTTGACAGTACATATTATGAGCCGTATACCTTAAAGACACTGATGGGGTCACTCCAGTCTGCGTCAGTGTTCTGCCAGGGTCTATGTTCCGTCAAGCTCTCGGCAAACACGTCCAGATAGAAGATGGCATAGTTCTCGGGGTCAGTGATCTTCTGCTGAAACAGCTTCATGATGCTGAGGAAAGTGTCCAGAGGGCCACAGATGTACACAACTAAAAGAAAACATCAGCAGACTTAGGGTACTATGTACAACAAAGTATTTATTTACTTTTAAGGAGTGCAGCATAAGAGATAACAGTTATTCATTGTGGCATCTTAGTTAACTCTGCCTAATCCAAACATCACGTTCTGTTTATAATATCAAAATAAGTGGTTGTTTGGGTGTGAAGGGGAGGTTGTGACTGGACTAGCTATTCACAGTAAACATCTTCCTCCACACTTCCTTTTCTGCTTTCCAGCAGTCTATTGGGGCGCGAGCGGCTTGTCTGTCTGTACACATTATTTCCAATGACAGTATTTGTTAGGAAGCCTGCTGCCAGGCCCAAAGCAGCCTTGACTCCCTACAGACATTTCCCGGAGTGTTACACCAATCTCGGCATTAACCACAGCTCAGACCCCTACTCTCATCCCTTCCAACATAGCCCAGCATGCCCCATGCCAAGAACTCCTGCTGTCTCCTGGATTACAACCAAGACAAACATAAAAAAAAAGGCAGCGGAAAAGTCCTCCATTGTTGCAGAAGTCATAAGAATTGACTTGAAGCTTAATTTAACCCTAAACCACATGCTGAATTTTTGGGAACATTTAGTTTCACTTATAAAGTGGCAACATTCATTATTTGTACCGAAATCCACGTTCCTGTGGTCATCACTATCAAATCTTCGCAAAGTATAAAAATGACTCAAGGGTTCAATAAAAAAGACTGGTAACTGGTAAAGGCACTGGCTCTACGAATTCTTCTATGTAACAGTTAAAGATCAAATAATGGCCTGGCAACATCCAAAATTGGATTTGTTTTGAATTTTTTGATAAAAAAGTATAACCTTCTGAAATAACAGACTTGGAAGTTTGCCCACTGTACAGGTCTTTGTTCTTTTCAAGGGTTTTGTTTTAAACTTGCAACCACCTTTTTCAGGAAATGAT